>JAQBSW010001769.1:0-47500 GCA_029291075.1 Eudiplozoon nipponicum
ATCTTGTTCTTGAGTACAAATGCACTATCAGGTCTAATGTGGTGTGTATATATATATTTAGGGAAGGATACATTGAATTATCTGAAGTAGTTATTTTAGATCAGGAACAGTTTGTTACAATAATACATAACAGCACAAATTACTTTCTTTAATTTCTACTAACTGGTTTATTATATATTTTAGCGCCTTCCCAGAATATTTGGAAAGGATGTGCCATGAGGATTCTAACAACAACGCATTAGTCGATATGGAATTAGAAGCAATCATTTTCAAAATACGCCGCGCAGTTGATGCGAATGGAAGTGTGTTAAATTACCCAACGCTGATTGAAGCGATTAATGAATTGGAAGCGTTTCCAATGACAATGTCATTACTTCACGAATCTCGCGTAGGAATGCTGATGAATAATATCCGAAAAAAGGCAAGTCCAACCATGAGTAAACGAATTCGCGCCTTGATTAAGGTCTGGCAAACTCTGATGAAAGTTGAGGACAATGCTGTCACTGCAGTGCCTAAATTATTAGTTAACTCGAACACAAGACAAATCGGTCCAGAAGCAACATTCACATCTTCAGACGTTCAGCATCCAAATCGCCTACATGCACTTCAATAATTGTCTCCGGATTTGAAAAAAATATACCTCATGCTGATACACACCACATTAGACCTGATGGTGCATTTGTGCTCAAGAACAAGATTGCTAGTGTTTCTGAAGCAACTCCTCCACTGACGCGTCCCATGTCTTCAAGCAGAGATATAGGATTAAAAACTGCCGACATTTATCCGACGATCAAAGAAGAAACATCATTATTGGGGTATTCTATGGGTAAAATTAATAATAAAATGAAAAAGAATCGACTGAAAATTGGGACAGAAAAATGCTCTACATTAAAGAAAAGCAGTATAATAACAAATAAATTTGATTCTCGGTTACCTATTAAAAAATTGATCATTAAGCTTAATTCAACTGAGAAAGAAATTTCAAAGGCATTCATGATGAAAAAAGAAGTAAGTACTGAAGAGAGTCAAAAGTGCTCTGTCATTGCTACGTCCGTAAGTGCTGAGAATTATTTAAGTGCGGAAGATACGCACATCCATAATCAAACTCACCATGAAATTAAAAAAATCCACGCCAATAAATGTTCCGGTTTCTGCAGCTCCAGTTGTTTCAAATGCCAAACTCAAATCCAGCCAGTAACTGTTGAAAACAATTGCCCTTCATTCAAGGACAGCGGTGAATTTGTTAATGAATCTAAATGTCATTTACCCATTAAAAATTGGTGATTAATCTGAATGCGATTAAAAGGTGTGCTGCAGAGGCTTCCACGACCAAAAATGCAGTGAGAGCTGAAAAGAATCGAAAATCGGCAAGTGCTACTTTTGTAAATACTAAGAGATCTCAAGGCGAGGAGGAAATTTAAACCTGCCATAAAATTCTGTCTAAAAGACGAAAACTCCGTGATAAAAAATGTTCTATTCTCCGCAATTCCAGGCGTTCGAAACGCCATAAAACCTCCCACCAGTTACAAATCGAATGTATGATTGGCCAGAGATGCCGAAGATGCCAGACCAAATTAATTGGCATAGTTTAAGTCCAGTGTGTGCGAATGCAATGCCAACTGTACACGCTTTGAATGCCATCGATGTTACATACACTGATGAATTAACTCAGACAAATCAGGTTGTTAAGGTGGGCGATGGCACGTTGAAACATGTGAATCGTCTTGTAAATGGTACCCGGTCAGGAGTAAATTGCAATTTTGATGCGGACGCCAATATAGAGCACCCACTGACAGAATTATATTCGGTGCATATGGGTGAATTTTATCTTCATATCTTGCCGTGGATCGATATTATCGGGAATCAGCGAACCTTTTTCCCTCCAAATACTTCAGAGGAAATTGAAAATTTGATAAAACTGCCTGACTCATGGTAAAGTAGGTTATTCTAATATTGGTTTATTCTCAAATAACTCATTTTAAATGTATCAACTTTTGGAGACAGTTGCTAAAATGGGTTTTCCCATCGTCAAGTAAGATTTTATTACTGATCCACACAGAAAGAACGTTTTGCATGGACGAGGATTGCAAGGAATTCGTGGCTGGGATGAGACTAGATACAATTTCAGAAGCCATTTCCCTATCTCATATTGTTTTTTTACAGTGTGCTGTGAAATGCACATTGCTATAAATCTTTTATTTGCTCCAAATTGTTTGACTTATATAAGCTAAACTCTATGTATTTAACAAATATCTACCAATATCATGTAAGTTGTATTCGTGCTTTATTTCATATATAAATTGAAACGTGATTACTAATAATTTCATCGATATTGGTTGCGTCGTTTTAGGAACAAACTAATTAAGCTAGCATTATGAATTGTTTTGCGTGCAAGCATCGGAAATATTTCACTACAAAACATCTCTGTCAGTTGTTGAGACCGTTCACTTTGATCACTTTATCTCTGATTTATTGGAAGTAACTTCTAAAATATTTTGACGGGTGCGTGATTTTGTAGAAATGAATTATTGTAATTCGATGCTTTCCTTAAACAACATTTGAAGAATTAGTTCGTTTTCGAAGAACATGATAATTATTTCTATCCCAGATTTCACGCGACGAAAGATATCTGTCGATGATAATATCTCTTTCAAAATTGAACGCAAAAAATATAGGTGGTTGAACAATTCAATTTTATACATTTCTGTCGTGAAAATTTCACAATTTTTTCTTCTTTTTTCTCTTCATTTAGGACTGATTTATGTCTGAATTCCAAAACTCTACAGATGATCAAGTCAATTCAGCGGAACGTTTTGAAGATTCTCTGTATAAGACAGAAGCAACGGAAGGCTTTGTTTTTTCAACGGAAGCTGAATTGCCTTATTTCAACCAAGACCTGTAATTGTAAAATTATCAAAAAGGCCAACAAATATGCAATTAGAAACTATCAATAAGGAGAAAGATGAGAATTTGAGCTTTCACAGCATATTTATTGGACGGGACAAAACGTTCCTCCAACGGAAGTTGGCAAAAGTAAAAAAGTTAAAGAACAATCAGGAACGGAAACCGCCAATGTCTGATCAAGCTGTTAAACGGAATCAATCGAGTGAGACTGCAACATCAAAAAACGATGTATCGTTACTAAATGTTGTGGACAGAGGGGGGAGAGGAAGTATGGCCTCGAGGCCCGGGAAAAGAATAGTAAAGAAGCCATCAAGGTTGAATCAGTAAAAGTCGACACTTGTTTAGATAAGTCGCTTTCTACATTTACTCTATTTTATGCTAACTTTCGAAGTGTTAAGAATAAGAACTTTTTACTGTGTAATTTTATAATAAGTAACGATTTCGATTTTATAATATTATCTGAAATCTGGCTTAACAAGGATATTAAAAACCATGAATTTGATATTCCTCACTATTCTTTATTCAGAAAGGACAGATCGCTGGATAAAAGAAGTGGAGGAGTACTCATTTATAGTAAATCTGTACTTAAGGCGAAAATTTTACATACTAGTGATGATAATGCTATCATTGATTTCTTAACTATACAATTTGATAATCTGATCTTAACAGCGGTTTACAGACCGCCGTATGCTACTTTATTTGATTATCAAACATTTACCAATTCTTTTCAATCTATCTTTGACTGCCATGGCTATAATATAGTGATAGGTGACTTTAATAAGTTACAGGACTGTGAATTAACAAATTTTTTTTAACCATGATCTCAAGCAGATTATAAATGAATCAACTAGAGGTTCGCAATGCTTAGATCATGTATACTTAGAAATTGAAATGGTGAAATCACACAGTTATGATGTTGTCAATTATTTCAAAGAATTGGACCATAAACAAATTATTTTACAATGGAACATCTTGAGTGGCATAACACAGAAATTAAGTTTTGAAAATGCACACGTGCACTGTTCCAGAATCAACTGGAATTTTTTTTAGAGAATTAAGCATACTGATTGATTATGAGAGTTTTTATTTCTTGAATACTGATGAATTTGTTTCTTCTGTTTCATCGTTATTATCTGTTTTATTTCAGGCATCTTCGTTTACGGACATTATACCGATACGAATTAATAGAAAATTGTGTAAACTAAGAATTAAACGATATAATGTAATGAATTTTAGTCTTATTAATAGTATTAAAAAACTGAGGTTAGATTCCATTGATAACGAAACTAATTCATCACTGCTAATAATTCGTCAAAGATCAGAACGAATTATTTTGGCCAAAATGAAGAGTAATCCTAGATTAGGATTTAAACTCCTCACAGATTACAGTAAATACAAGGAAAAGTTAAAGCTTATACTACCTGTGGATAAAACTGAGTATGGATTTCTCTGTGAATTGGAGGAAGTATTTGGCAATTTGATATGCAATCCACAGAACGAAAGAAATTTTATAGAACTATCTGACCCTTTGGGACACCAGGAACCAGGACTTGTTATTGATAGTGATGAATTGATAAAATTGATGTTAAAAATCAAATCAAAAAAACAAAAAGATCACCTTGGTATTTCGATTGATAATCTGATTCAATTACCCTTAACATTTAGGAATGTACTCTGCAACTTTATAAATAGAATTTTGAAGAATGGGAAGTTACCAATCGATATATTAACGATAGTAGCAAAGCCGTTGCCAAAAGTTAGTAAGCCAACGTGCGCCAGTGATTATAGATTAATCTCTATTATTCCTTCGTTTTTGAAGATAATAGAACGATTGATACTAGATCATTTAGAACGTATGTTACCGGCTGATTTTGACTTATGTCAACATGGCTTTACGAAAGGTAGATCAACAACTACTAATATGCTTTCCATGTGGAAACATGTAATCACATTAGACGAGAATAAGTTAGATGCATTAATTGTATTTATAGATATCTCAAAAGCTTTTGACTCTATATCTTTTGATGCTGTTTTGAATGCGATTATTTTGTTGAATATTGATCCGAATATTTTTAGATTACTTAAATACTATCTATATAATCGACGAATGAGTATTCAAGTAAACGATTTGATATCAAAATCGAAACGAGTAACGAGTGGAGTTCCACAGGGATCAAGCTTGGGGCCAATTTTATTTAAAATTGTATTAGCAAATTTGGAAACTAAGATCCTTAACGGTCGAGTTTGCAAATTCGCTGATGATTTAAAAATAATCTTCCCAATTGATCCAAAGAATGTCGAATTCTCCAAAAACAATGTGACATTAGATTTGTATGATTTGAGTAAACATTTGATAACATTAGGGCTGAGAATAAACAATAAAAAGACGAAAGCTTTAAAAATAGGGAACAGAACAAACTTTCATTATGTTTATTTTCATGATGCTGTTATTAATGATGTGTTTGAGATTAAACTTATGCAAGAAATTAAGGATTTAGGCATAACTATTCAATGTACAGCTTCTGCTGAGAGACATATTGAAAGTATAGTAGGCAGTGCCAAGAAAAGATGGGCACTAATAAATCGAAATATCTTATCAAATGATATAAAACTTCAAATGTATATAATATGAATTAGACCGGTACTAGAATATGCTGTCGCTACTTGGAATCCATTAAAAAAGGGTTTGTCTAATAAGATAGAAGCTGTACAAAGAAAAGTTGTGAAACATATTAGTCCTATTTCTTGCACTATATACGCCTCTAGATTACAGTTTGTGTCATTGCAATCTTTGTGGTTTCGGAGGATGTGTTATTGTATAAAAGTTTTCCATTTGAACCAGTGGACTGGTGCCTATATGACTCCGATAAGAAAGAGTCATGAAGTTGGAACTAGATCTGGACATTTGGCAATATCTCCTCCTTTGGTGGGGAATGTAGCGAGCAAGTTATTCTCTTTCTCGAAAATCTACAAAATTTATAACCAATTACCGAAGGGGCTTAGAGAAATGCCTCCATCTAAGATGTCTTTTAAAACTTTATCTACTGAACTTGAAAAAGTCTGCAATCCTGCTGATATTTTTTATTTTTTTGATTATGATAATACTTTCTCATGGTTGAATAAAAGACAAGGATAATTGTTATCGGAAACAGATTTTCTTGAGATTTTTATTTCCAAGTTTTGTATTATTATAATTGAAATGTTATGCACTATATCTTCAAATTAGTTAACATTACATACAATCAATTGCTAGTCATGGTTCTCAATTTTTGCATAATGTTACACTCGAATTATACCTTAATTGTTCCTAATTTGATGATGTATATATTATTCTTTTCAGTCGAAATTTCTGATATTGATATATTGTATTGTACAACTAGTGAGATATACCTATCTACATGAGATTAATTGCACAATTATTGTGATGTGATAATTTTTTAATATATATTGTACAATTTCCAATTTTATTATTTGATGGAATATGTGTGGTTTGAATCCAAATAAAGATATTCTATTCTAAGATATTCTATTCTATTCTATTCAAGAAGAAGAAAATAAAGAAAACTGCCAAAAAGACGAGCTATCGAAAATACTAGACTTCATTTGCGAATATACTATGTGAACAAGCATTTCTTGCACATTATCTAGCATTTAGTTAACTGAAAAAAAATTTCCGTTGAAAGCATGTTCGTCTCCATTTTGTTGCTGCGAAAATTCACTTGTGCATGCCATCCGACATTACTCTATTTTCAGTCAAATCTCGATTCATCAAATATATCGCCTATAACTGTTTATGTACATATGTATATATTTTTATTCATTCTGTTCTCTATGTCATTTTATTCATGATTATTTAATAGACTATACAAAGTGGAAATGAAGATTTAAAAAAATTGTTTTGTAACAAAATGAGTTAATTTAAGCTTTCTACAATCGACGATTACTCTTCGTGTTTGGTAACTTTATATCGTCTGTAGTACTAAAGGCGGAAATCTTCGCAGGGATATAACCATATTCGGCATATCTTTCTGATAGCCCAGATTCCCTTATTGTCTTAGATTTGTCAATCCTTTAAACCTGTTTTGCACATCAATAATTATATTAATTGTTTTGAAGGAAATAGTCACCACTCATTTAAATAATTGTTTATGTTTATTTGAAATCAACAATTCCGATTCTTAAGGAATTTTTCGCCTCCGAGCAATATTCTTGTTGTACGGTGAAAATTGCTACTAGCGGCCCCATTACCTTGCAAAACACGTCTCCCTATTTGCAACTTTGACACATGCCTACGTAATGTACAGTGAAACAATTATTGATTGCGAGAAGAGTGATAACAATTATTTCAATCAATCTTCTCTTCCTCTATATAATCCGTTGTGCAACAAAATTTTATCTAAAAGCAGCTCCACGTTCTACTGCGTTTTGAACGAATTTATTTTTCATTCCATATATTTGCGTTGCTCGTCAGTTTGCCTTCGTACTCTGACGATGATCACGGAAGGTTGAAACGCGTCAGTTCGTGCGTCAGACGGTAGTTTTACTATGCCGACGACTGAATAAATACAATGGGATTTGTGTATACTTCAAGTTTGCAAACTTGATTGGCATAATATTAGGTTAATCTCCAGAGAACGACGGCAATCATACCATTGAGAATCGTTCAGTTGGACATGCAGAACGAAAGCTATGTTTTATATCTCGTTCTCATCTCTCATTTTCTTGCAAACATTTCACATGATTGGAAAAGTCTTTTTCAGAATATTAAAGCAGGCAACAGCATAAAACATTGCAACTTTTGTCACGCCTTTATAAGACGTACAATAAATAAATCACAGATTGCAATCGTTGCGTTAGAAATTACTCCAATAAAACTTTCTATCTTTTGATAGACATCATTCATTTGTGTAAAATCTGTCGTATAATAAAGTATAGGTACCGTCACTCCAAATATCTGATGTGTTTTGTGCTACTATTGTCGTAAAATAATGTTTGTTGCGAAGAGCTAATATATATGCAAGTATGTATTAGGTTTTGCGAACCTAGTAACAAATTAGTTCAGTTGTGACCAGAAGGATAAACCAAAAGCAGCATGAACGGAAAGTATAATCTCATGCACATTCGTTTCGTGCTTACTGGCGACTCATCAGTAGGAGCCGGTATTACGCCCTTTAACCACTATATATTTGGTAGAAGAATGTGGAATAATTGTACCGTCCTATTATTCCACATTCTTCTACCAAATATATAGTGGTTAAAGGGCGTAATACCGGCTCCTACTGATGAGTCGCCAGTAAGCACGAAACGAATGTGCATGAGATTATACTTTCCGTTCATGCTGCCTTTGGTTTATCCTTCTGGTCACAACTGAACTAATTTGTTACTAGGTTCGCAAAACCTAATACATACTTGCATACTATTGTCGTAATTGGATAACGACGGCAATCATACTAACGCAGATCAAACAGCAATGAATGTTTAATTTAAGCAGAATTACATATGCGGCTCTAACATTTTGTAGCCTTGCATACGACATCTGTGATTAGAGTCGTTTGTTGCACAATATAAATTTTTGCACAGTTATTAACTATTTGCAGCTTTCGCTGTATTTGGTATGTTATACAACAAAGCAGTTATGGATATCAGTGATCTTGAGGAAAATTATTTAATTCAATCTTCTGATCTACCATCAGTCCCACGATCTGACGTGACCCATGTCCAATTTGTGGTTAGTGCTTGCATTTATATAAGAATGACAAAAAGCGACTTGTGGTGCTTTAAAAAGTAGTTACTTTGGGTAAATGGTACTAGCTATCCTTAAGATGTGGGCCGTCAAAACTCAGGATGAATTGAAATAGAAATCATTCGTACACATTGAAAACAGGTAATGTGGTACTATTTAATAACACACACACATAAAAATAAAGAAAAAAAATCTGGTGCTCTAACCACTGAGCCACCCTACCGAACTCTGCACTACACAAACTTTTCAGTTATATAGTCTTGTATCTTCAGTAACTACAGATTTGGAATGGTTCGATGGAACTTTGGGTCTAAATGTATGACATATGAGCTTCTCCTAAATGCAAAATAGACTAACGAAGTTACAGTAGTTTGTACATAAATGAAAATTATGTGTAGAGTATTGTGCGGTAGGGTGGCTCAGCGGTTCGAGCACAAGATTCTGAAGTAGACTTGCCCAGTTTCGAGTCCTGTCCGCGGCAAATTCTGGCCAGTACAAAATGAGTTCCAAATAAGGACGAAACCGGTCTACTGGATGAATTGCATTTTCTGCACTATACAATTCCTAGTCTATACTGACATATGTAAGTAATTAAGGGGTAAGATGATTATATGAAAAGCATAATCTTGATTATAATACGCAATGACTTAGTTTACTTAACATTAAATGACGATATTGTCCTTTTTCGAGATTAATATTATTAGACCTTAGTCATAGAGTCTCACATTTCTGGCCAATCTAAATTAACGTGTCTTGGTTCATCCATCACGCAAGCATCTAGAAGATAAAGCGGCTCTTATTATACTGCGCACTAGCCGATGTATTATGCAATTATTAAATGTTTCCTTTTTCATTTTTATGTGTGTGTGTGTGTGTGTTATTAAATAGCACCACATTACCTGTTTTCAATGTGTACGAATGATTTCTATTTCAATTCATCCTGAGTTTTGACGGCCCACATCTTAAGGATAGCTAGTACCATTTACACAAAGTAATTACTTTTTAAAGCACCACAAGTCGCTTTTTGTCATTCTTATATAAATGCAAGCACTAACCACAAATTGGACATGGGTCACGTCAGATCGTGGGACTGATGGTAGATATGCTGTTTTACAGCAAGCCATATACAAAGTAGTTGATATTTATTGCCTAATCGGAAGATTGAATTAAATAATTTTCCTCAAGTTCACTGAAATCCATAATTGCTTTATTGTATAACATATCAAATACAGGAAAAGCTGAAAATAGCTAATGTTTTGCAACAGACGACTCTAATCATGTAAATCATATGCACGACTACAAAAAGTTAGAACTGCATATGTAATTCTGCTTAAATTAAAAATGCATTGCTGTTTGAACTCCGTTAGTATGATTGCGGTTGTTATCTTATTACAACAATAGTAGCACAAAACAGATCAAATTTTAGGAGTGACGATGCCTATACTTTGTTTTACGACTAATTTTACTCAAATGAATGATGTCTATCAAAAGATGGTAATTTTTATTTGAATAAATTCTAACGCCACGATTGCAATCTGTGATTTATTTATTGTACGACTTATATACGCGTGACAAAAGCTGCAATGTTTCATGCTGTTGTCTGCTTTAATATTCCAAAACAGACTTTTCCAGTCAAGTGGAATTTTTGCGAGAAAACGATAGATGAGAACGAGATATAAAACATAGCTTTCGTTCTGCATGTTAAACTTAACGATATTCAATGGTATAATTGCCGTTGTTCTCTGGAGATAAACCTAACATTATTTCAATCAAATGTGCGAACTTGAAGTAAACACAAATCCCATTGTATTTATTCAGTCGTCGGCATAGAAAAACTACCGCCTGACGAACGCACTGACGCGTTTCAACCTTCCGAAGGCAAACTGACGAGCAACGCATATACATGGAATGAAAATAATATATAGATATACTATGTTGTACAACGGATTATATAGACGAAAAATAGATTGATTGAAAGAATTGTTATCACTCTTCTCGCAATCAATAATTGTTTCACTGTACACTACATAGGCATGTGTCAAAGCTGCAAATAGGGAGACGATTGCGCTAGGTAGTGGCGGCCGCTAGTAGCAATTTTAACAGTACAACAAGAAAAGTACTCGGAGGCGAAAATTTCTTTAAGAATCGGGATTGTTGATTTCAAATAAACATTAATAATTATTTAGTCAGTTTGCCATCATACTCTGAAGATGATCATGGAAGGTTGAAAAGCGTCAGTGCGTTGCGGCTGGCGGCAGTTTTGTTATGTTGTTCGAAGACTGGTTAAATACAATGGGATTGGTGTTTAATTCAAACTCGCAAACTCGATTTAAAGTATTGTTACCACCACCCGCGCAATCATTTATTGTTGAATTGTATTGCCTTTATATGTATATGTGGCGTAAGCTGCTAACATTTTATGTTCGTGACTGCATAGAAATTGTGCAGCCGACATTTCCAGTCAAGTTCAATGTATGCGAGAGTGCTAGAGGTGAGAGTCGCATATCTAAATTTTATTTCCATATATATTCAATACGGTTTGTTCCTCGATAGTCATTTTGCCGTCGTACTCTGATGATTATCATGGAAGGTCGAAACGCGTCAGTGCGTTGCGACTGGCGGTGGTTTTGTTATGTTGTTCGACGACTGGTTGAATACAATGGGATTGGTGTTTACTTCAAGCTCACAAACTTGATTTAAAGAATTGTTACCACGACCCGCGCAATCAATTATTGTTTTATATTGATGTGATCGCTTAAGGAATATTTGAAACAAATAAATATTTTCAAAAAATCGAATTAGGGTAACATGACACAATTATTTGTGAAAAATATTTGTGAACTTGACCAAATTGGCTGAGTGCCCCTTTTCCCTGTTATCAATTGGACAGATGAAACTGGAGGACCACGCCAAAACGAAAAACAACATGCCTGAAAATAAACATTTGCGCACGTCTGAGTCAATAATGGGAAAGTTCGTTTAGCTCTCAATCCATCATTACAATAATTACCAGATCTCGGACATCACTTTGTGATACAGCGAGAAAAACCTTTATAACACACACAAACGCGCACACAGACACACGCGCATATACACGTCATAATCAGCCCAAACTAGGAATAGAGGTAAAACCGAGTCAGATTAGTTGCCAAATAAATGGACATTATCCACTTCGATTTTTAATGTTTTCGGTGAATTTGCAGGATGGATGAACCAAGACACGTTAATGTAGATTGGCCAGAAATGTGAGTCCCTATGGCTAAAGTCTAATAATACTAATCTAGAAATGGCCAATATCGTCATTTAATGTTAAGTAAACTAATTCAGTGCTTATTATAATCAATGTTTCGAGCTTGATATAAGCATCTGACCCACTGATTACTTACATATGTTAGTATAAACCAAGTATTGTACAGCGTTGTAGAGGCAACTCATTCAGTAAACCGATTTCGTCCCTTTATATACACATGTTTCTCAGTGTTATCTAAGCATTATATAATGAAGAAATGGCAATCCATGCAGTAGACCGGTTTCGTCCTTATTGGAAACTCATCACATATGGATCACAATTTGCCGCGGACCGGGCTCGAACCTGAGCATGTCTGCTTCGGAATCTAGTGATCTAACCACTGAGCCACCCTGCCGCACACTACACAATACTTTTAGTCATATAATATATAATGTAACTCGGTTTGTTTCTTTATTTTAGATGGAGCTCATATGGCATATATTTAGAGACAAATTTCAAATAACCATCCACAACCTGTCACTAAAGAACAGACACCAAATCACCTGATGAACGTTGTTCTATTGAACATTTATATTTATACGTACTTGATGTTAACATCAGCCCTAATAAATACACACAATTGTCAGTATAAATTAGGTATTGTATAATGTGGACAAGGCATTTCATTATATTTGGAAATTTCGCGTACTTCAACCATCCATCTATCTATCTACTATATATCTATCACTCTACCTACCTATCTATTTATCTATCTATCTATTTCTATATATATTTTTAGTTATAAATCTATCCATTTATATATATATATATGTATATATATATGGTGCTTAATTCAATATATATGTGTGTCTTTATTGTTATTTATTAACGAATATCTTTTTACCTATTATATATATAATATATAATATATTTTATATAATTAAGTTGATTATATATGTTTTCTAATTTATCCACCTTTCTATACTTTCGACTATTTATGGAGAAATACAACGCGATTTTTATAATGGTTCTGACGAAGACAGAAAATTTAACAATAATTGAAGTCAGAAAATCAAATTCTTTGTTTCCCACAAAAAACGTGAAAAAATGTCAGTAAAATTATTTCAATTATTTTGGTTGCCTAGATTGCTTTTACATTACGTTGAATCTAAAGGCCATGTTAGAAAAGCATGCAATGCGCTTAAAACGCTTTGAAATATCTTCAATTTTATTTATCTCCTTTGGGATAATATATATATATATATATATATATATATATATATATATATGCATCCGTCCGTCCATCCTTCCATGATCATCATCAGAGTACGATGGCAAACTGACTATTGAGGATCAAATCGCATTGAATATATATGGAAATCAAATTTAGATATGCGGCTCTCACCTCTAGCAGTCTCGCATACATTGAACTCGACTGGAAATGTCGGCTGCACAATTTCTATGCAGTCACGAACATTAACTGTTTGCAGCTTTCGGCACATATACAGAATATTTATACGAATAAAAACAAATAACACAGGATCACTTCTTTATTAATTCATTATTATACATATTGTAATTCATATACCACGCTGATTACGTAATTATAGACTTATAAAATGGACGAATAGCAAAACAAATCCTGAGTCCGTCCAGACAGAAGTAACCAGCACGGCCAGACAACAGGTCACAGGTGACTTCGCTCTCTGCAGGATATAATCTGAACGACATCAAATTAATTGTAATTTAACATTTGCATGAGCATGCGCAAACTCAGGCATCGATTGCAATGTTTGAATGGTTGCAGATTATCCACTGCAGCCATTCCAACATTGCAGTCGATGCCTCAATTTGTTCATAATCATGCAAATGTGAAGTTATAGTTAATTTGATGTCGTTCACTAATTTATTAGTTTGTTTTCATTTTTCTGAATATAAGGGTTTTATTCCAGATCAAATACAATTGTAACAACGCTAATTGAATTCTTTTATCGAAACAAGCTGGTATAGAGGCCAAAGTCTTGTATACAATGCGGCTCGAGCGGATTAGCGAGTCCCAGATTTCGAAGCTAAAGGACGCAGGCTCGAGCCCTGTCGGCAGTAAATTCTGGCCAGTACATGATGAGTAACCAATAAGGACAAAATCGTTCTAATAAATGAATTTTCTTCTCCACACCATAAAAAACTTAGTTTATACTGACAAATGTATGTGCATAATGGGTCAGGTGTTTACATCAAAATCGCAACCTTGATTTTGTTGATTTTTCATCATTGCACGCGCAATGAATGTTCCTTTGAAGTCTAACAGTACAGTACTTTTAATTTTTGCAATGTACCGCACAGGATATTTGCACGCTGTCGACCAATAAAAGTTATGTACTTCTTTCAAAGATTAAGTGAAATCAAGACAGTCATTCTAAACTGTGCTAGAATAATAAACAGTTAGCTATTGTCCTACCGCTCAATTAGGAGAATAGAGTGGCCACAGTGGTAGAGCGGATTGCAAACTTCAATCAGTATATAACGAAGCTGAAACGACGACTGGAATCGGCAGAATTAGTAATGAGAACGAAGGAGAAGTATAGCGTCATTTGATTTCCAACAGGACGTGTGACATAGCTAGGTGGATCATGCTACCACTTCAAAAAGACTGCAGAGACAACTCAGCTGGAATCATAATGTCTAAAGTGCTGATTACTCAGTCAAAATAATGAATTGGATTTTAATTTTGGGGACATGTGACGTCATATCAATAGATTTCATCAAATCATCTCCTATCATCGAAATAATAATCAAGGTTATTGTTGAAAATGTTACTATTTCGCATACAAAATAAAAATTTGAAAAAAATTGCAGATAACTACACAGGAAAAATGGCGAGACAAAAGGAGTTCAGCTAAAACCAAGCGACTACATGTATTGCCGAGATGTCCAGAGGCGTCAGACTGTTGATCAGCCTGAGTCCGTCCAAACAGAGGCAGCCAACACTGCCAGACAACAGGTCACAGGTGACTTCGCTCTCAGTCGCACAAGAGCTGGCAGCAGAACACTTCGTCGGAGTGCCTGTGCTCAAAGTGGACGCGTTTGCACGGCCTGAAAAGGGGAATTGGCCCACTGACGCACTGAATTAGAGAATGGGAATAGTGTCCATATTAACATTGTTGTTTTAAATTACACAACATCAGTCACATTTCCACATACAATTACACACGCACACACACCTACATTGCAATCAATATCTATCGACACTGTCAATTACACCAGCTCCAGGATACTGGAGAAAGAATAAATCTTCTCCAATTACAGGACCTTCGGATTCAGCAGGCAACACGCCCTCCTGGCTAAGGCATACTCCTGTTACTCAATTCTTGTTTGAATAATGATAAAATTCAGGTTTAAAATCATTTCATACTAAGTGTGCGAAGCATAATAAATAAATCTTTGAGTTATAGTTCATCGCATTTAAGAACATATTATTGCGTTTCTACTGCCTCTGAATATGAATGTGTGTGCATATATGTATGTAAACTAAGATGCATGTGTGTGTGTGCGTTTATTTATGTCAGACACAGTGGACAAGCTTAAGTTGCAGTAAGAACTGTAACGACACAAATCAATCGGTGACATATTGCGTAAATAAAATTCAAATCTATTTACGCTGCACCAATGAGAAAAAAGCAAATTGCCGTTTAACCACGTTAAACGACGTTTAACCAATAGTATGCAAGCACACATTGCATGCTCTTTAAGCACGGTAATTTACCATGCAAGTCAGTTGTGGCAATTGCATTCTACCTGCTTCGCGTATTTTCTCGATCGGCTGTCAGCGCATATTGCACTTTACCGGTTGTCAATCCCTACTCGTCTTGATGCGAGATACCAGAGAGACGAGCCAATTGAGTGCAGGACCTGCATGACACCATACACAACGCGATCACAGCTCAACCACGGGAGTCATCAATCAACCAGAGTCCACCCAAGGCTCTAGGACATCTTCACTTCGGAAGACTTCCAGCGAACGTATTACCTGGCCCTCTTAAGGGCCCCCATATCAGCAACTAATCTCTATTCAGAGCACTTTAACCGAGTTTGTAACGTCGTACGGCATTTACTTGAAGCCGGGGCGTTTACAAAATTGGCGACCGCGCCAGGATAGTGATTATTGTTCTGATTTTTTTGGTATAAATAAAATTGACTTCCTTTTTCATTTATTTGGGATAAATCGTGGTCATCTGTTGAATTTTTTGGGTATATATATATATTCGTGGTGTGTATTGGAGGATATAATAATAGATTGACATTTGTGTTTTCTTTACCGTGATTGTGGATAAATCGACTAACATTCGCGTTTTCTTTACACCCTGATCCTGGCTTTTCTAAAATTTTGTTGGGTATATATTCGTGAATTTGTGGTGTGAGTATTCAAAGGCTAACGAGGCCTCTGTTCGTCTTCCCTAAAGGAAAATTTCAAATTTTGGAAGCAGTGTGTTATTCTTGCTGTTGAAAAATAATAATTCATTGGCACTAAAGGCCAACAGGGCCTCTGTTCGTCATCCCTACAGGACAATTTCAATTTTTGGAAGGAGTGACGCTGTTCTGTGTTGAAATAATAATACATTGTTATCAAAGGCCAACGGGGCCTCTGTTCGTTTTTTTGTACTGGACAATATCAAGCAACAGTGGAAGCTGTTTGTGGGTAAGCGTTTTCGTTAAAATATATTTATATATTTTCATATTGCTTGTAATTTATGCTTTTAAGATCCCGTAAGATTGTTAAAATGTCAGGTCCAATTTTAGATATTGATGTTCCTGTTTGGGATGGAGATAGTGAGCTATTCTTTATGCGCGTAGACTCCGCTTTCTCCCCGTTTCCTGATTATGACAGTCATCAAAAACTGTCGAAGGGTTTTGCTAAACTACCTTCTGAATTGCAGCGACGGATTTATCCTAAGCTTGAGGCCATTAGGAAGCTACCTAATCCCATTTTTGGCCTACAAACGAGGTAGAATCCTTGCTTGGACCCACTGAAACTGAGCAGATAATAAACAAATATGCGCAGTTAGATATGCCAAATCTTGGCCCCATAGAAATACTGAGGGAATTACGGAAACGTTGGTATAAAACCAACATTTCTGACCATGAGGCTAAGGTTGTTTTATTAACAATCTTCCCCAAACATTAAAACTCTTTGCCAGACAGCTCCCCAACACACTCTCTATAGATGACTTATCTGAGAGATGTGAGTTAGAATATAGGGTTTTGGAACCCAAAGTGAATCCATCATCCTTTTCTTCACCCCCGCAAGATGATAGAATCTCCTCCTTAGAGAGAACAGTGGCGAACATGGCCACAAGCGTACCATCACATACCGGTAGCACCAGAGGATATCGAGAAAACTGCAGTCATCACTCCATTTGGCCTTTTTAAATATATTTACATGCCTTTTGGACTTAAGTGTGCTACTCAGACATTTCAAAGATTCATAGACAACATACTTTGCGACGACTCTGCTTATTGTATGTCATATCTAGATGACATTATGGTATTCAGTCCAGATCTAGAATCTCATGAGAAACATCTACGAAATGTCCTCTCACGCTTATCCAACCACGGACTCAAGATCAAATGTGACAAGACGCAGGTAGCAACTTCATCAGACGACTCCTTAGGGCATCGTATCACGGCCTAAGGTATTCAACCGTTGCCGTAAAAGACGAATTCAATCTATTTGTTGAAAATCTGGGACAACACACAAAGCCCATCTCAAACAACTTTATCCTTGTGCAGGCACCTGCGGAACCGAAAAGGACTTAGCAAGAATTCCATCATTGCTTGGTCATCCGAAGACGAGGAATTACTTCGACTTGCCATCAACTCGTTAGCAAATGCCACAATGCTAACGCATCCAGATTTTGAAAAGCCATTTCTACTCACGACAGATGCTTCTGAATTCGCTATTGGAGCCACTTTTGAACAAGAGATCGACGGAGTTCGGAAGCCTATCAGTTTCTACTCGCGTTCTCTCCAACCAGTAGAAACGAGGTACGACACTTTCGGCCGTGAACTTCTCGCCATCCACGACGCAGTGCGCCATTTTATCAGCATCATTGGCAGTAGCAGATTTAATGTTTTCACAGATCACGCACCACTAGTTAGCGCACTTCGAAACGCAACTTCATCTATCGCCAAGTACCCTGCCAGAGTGGAAAGACAGCTTTCTCGTCTAAGTGAATGGCAATTTGACGTCTTTCACGTCAAGGGCAAACAGAACTTCATTGCAGATGCCCTGTCCAGGCCAGATGTCTCTCTTCAACCACCTTCGCCGTCACCATTCACTGTCAACTCCGTGGCACTTAGTGAACCTGCACTAACGCCAACTCTCCTGCGAACTGAACAACGCGGTGACATTCACATTCAAAGATCAATAGCCCGTCACCCAACCAAGTTCATATGCCGTCTGTGGGAAGGCTTTCCAATTGTTTACTTCACGGGTACGCAGCCCAACAAGCCAGTTCTGCCGACCAGCCTTCAGAGGAAGGTTTTCGATTCAATTCACTCAATTTCTCACCCAGGAAGCCAAGCGACTGTCCGACTTCTTACAGATCGTTTCTGGGGTCATAGACTTAGGCAGAATGTTAAACGATGGGTCTCAGAGTGTGCAATTTGTCAGAAAACAAGATCACACGACACACTCGTTCTAGGTTGCAACATTTTCGGTCTACTTCTCGCCTAGCCATCGTCCACATCGACATAGTTCATCTGACAAAGGTTCAAGGTTTCAGCTACCTTCTAACTATGATCGATAGATTTACACGGTGGCCTGCGGCATTACCTCTTGGCACCATTTCTGCAGACGAAGTAACTAACGGTTTTATCTCTGCATGGATATCCAATTACGGTGTTCCCAATGAGGTCATCACGGACAGAGGCACTTGCTTCTCATCTGATCGTTTCAAAACCACCTTGCGGTACATGGGATGCATCTTACGCCAGACGACTGCCTACCATCCCCAAGCTAATGGCATGGTAGAGAGAATGCATAGGGAACTCAAAGCAGCTTTAGCATCCTCGTCCATTAATGGCAACTGGGTCGATGCACTACCTTTAGTTCTGCTGGCCATGCGTTCTCGTACTCGAGAATCCATTAAAACGTCTGCGTCACAACTCTTGTATGGCATGGATCTACGCCTGCCTAGTCAGCTCCCACGTCTACTACCGGCACAAGATGACCCACAAAACGAAGCTACCCGCCTTCGACTTCATTTCGGTAACATGTCCGAACAGCAGCCGAGACACACGCCTCGTCCAGTCTTCGTTCACCCACAGCTCCACAGCTGCAAGAGAGTACTCGTTCGCAACAATACTGCTGTTGCACCACTACAACCCAAGTATCGCGGTCCTTACCCGATTTTACTAAAACAGCCAAAATACTTCATCATTATGCAAGGCGCTACACCGACATCAGTAAGCATAGACAGGTTAAACCGTTTATCGAACCACCTGATCCTGAGAGCGTTCAACCTTCTACACACGTCTCAGGCTCCGTCTGCCCACAATCTCAACCTGCTTTGTATAACGCGTAATTAATTTTTTTAAACATTAACATTTAACTATAAAATCTTTTTTAACCTTACGTTAATTTTTAGTATTTGTCTCACGTGGCATAACCACCTGTTCTTAGCTAACAATTGTGTAGCATTTTTGAACAGTTCTTTGGTATTATGCCATCTTTGAGGCAATGTTCGTGTACATATTTTTATGCAATTACCTTTGATTTTAATGTATATATTTTTACATGTATTTCTCACACATGACATTACACTGCCTATTTTGGTATGACCAGCTACTTAGAGCTAACGCTTTCGTGTAGCAACACTAAGTAGTGATCAGCTTCATATCATGGTACAGGCCACTTTCAATGCATATCTCAACTTTATCTATTTCACAAAGACCACTCTACAAATGTCATGACCACAACGTCGAGCACTCTAGCTCCTTTGGTCGTATACAAACACATTGACAACGATCCAACTTGCTTAGGTTTTATCTTAAACCTGGCAAATTCAGAGGCGATTTACCTCGAAATCTTCACGCTGCGGCTCCAAAAACTTACACTGCTCTATTTTGCCTCACGTGTTATGACCGTCCACTAGAGCTAACAATTTGTGTAGCAATTCCTAGTGGTTACCTGGCATCATATCATTATTGAAGCAACCAACAAGCATATTTAAGCCCAGCACTTATGGTTCATCATATTTTTGCTTAACTTGGTTCGAACTCTGTCATGCATTTCTTATCTAGCCTTGCAGAGAGGAATATTTTTTTTCTTTTTTTTCAGAGAGAAAAGTGTTGTAACGACACAAATCAATCGCCGACATATTGCGTAAATTAAATTCAAATTTATTTACGTTGCACCAATGAGAAAAAGCAAATTGCCGTTTAACCACGTCTAACCACGTTTAACCAATAGTATGCAAGTACACATATTGCATGCTATTTAAGCACGGTAATTTACCATGCAAGTCAGTTGTGGTATTTGCCTTCTACCTGCTTCACGCGTGTGCGTTCTGTCGGTTGTCAATACGTGTGCGCTCTGTTGGCTCTCAATACCTACTCATCCTGTTGCGGGATACCGGAGAGACGAGCCAATTGAGTGCAGGACCTGCAGGACACCATCCACAACGTGATCACAGCTCAACCACGGGAGCAAAAACTCAACCAGAGTCCACCCAAGGCTCTAGGACATCTTCAACGCTGAAGACTACAAGAGAACGCATTGCCCGGCCCTCTTAAGGGCCCCCATATCAGTAACTAATCTCTATTCAGAGCACCTTAACCGAGTTTGTAACGTCGTACGGCATTTACTTGAAGCCGGGGCGTTTACAAAATTGGCGACCGCGCCAGGATATTGATTATTTATCTGATTTTTTTTTGGGTATAAATAAATTGACTTTCTTCTTCATTTGTTTGGGATAAATCGACTAACATTTGCGTTTTCTTTACCCTGATCCTGGTTTTTCTGGGAATTTTGTTGGGCATATATTCGTGAATTTGTGGTGTGAGCATAATAATAATTCATTGGCACTAAAGGCCAACGGGGCCTCTGTTCGTCTTCCCTAAAGGAAAATTTCAAATTTTGGAAGCAGTGTGTTATTCTTGCTGTTGAAAATAATAATTCATTGGCACTAAAGGCCAACGAGGCCTCTGTTCGTCTTCCCTACAGGACAATTTCAATTTTTTGGAAGGAGTGACGCTTTTCTGTGTTGAAATAATAATACATTGTCATCAAAGGCCAACGGGGCCTCTGTTCGTCTTCCCTAAAGGAAAATTTCAATTTTTGGAAGGAGTGTGTTATTCTTGCTGTTGAAAATAATAATTCATTGGCACTAAAGGCCAACGGCCCCTCTGTTCGTCTTCCCTACAGGACAATTTCAATTTTTGGAAGGAGTGACGCTGTTCTGTGTTGAAATAATAATACATTGTCATCAAAGGCCATCAGGGCCTCTGTTCGTTTTTTCCTTTTGTACTGGACAATATCAAGCAACAGTGGAAGCTGTTTGTGGGTAAGCGTTTCGTTATATATTTATACATTTATATATACATTTTCATATTGCTTATAAATTTATGCTTTTAAGATCCCGTAAGATTGTTAAAATGTCAGGTCCAATTTTAGATATTGATGTTCCTGTTTGGGATGGAGATAGTGAGTTATTTTTTATGCGCGTAGACTCCGCTTTCTCCCCGTTTCCTGATTATGACAGTCATCAAAAACTGTCAAAGGTTTTTGCTAAACTACCTTCTGAATTGCAGCGACGGATTTATCCTAAGCTTGAGGCCATTAGGAAGCTACCTAATCCCATTTTGGGCCTACAAAACGAGGTAGAATCCTTGCTTGGACCCACTGAAACTGAGCAGATAATAAACAAATATGCGCAGTTAGATATGCCAAATCTTGGCCCCATAGAAATACTGAGGGAATTACGGAAACGTTGGTATAAAACCAACATTTCTGACCATGAGGCTAAGGTTGTTTTTATTAACAATCTTCCCCAAACATTAAAACTCTTTGCCAGACAGCTCCCCAACACTCTCTCTATAGATGACTTATCTGAGAGATGTGAGTTAGAATATAGGGTTTTGGAACCCAAAGTGAATCCATCATCCTTTTCTTCACCCCCGCAAGATGATAGAATCTCCTCCTTAGAGAGAACAGTGGCGAACATGGCCAAAGTTCTAGAAGGATTGGCCATTACCAAATCGGAGATAAATCATGTGAATGCTCGACCAAAATTCGTTTCCAAGTCAAATTATAATGGTAGGCGGCGATCGAGATCTCCGCAATCATTTAATAAATATGCCCCAAAGAACTGGTGTTATAACCACCAGAAGTTTTTTTATGCTTGCCAAGTTTGTCTTTGTCGTTCCGAAGAATTTCCGAATGAGTGTCAATTTCCACAGCTGACGGAGAGGACAACAGACCGCAGGCACAAGGGTGCATCAGTATCGGGAAACGTCTGGCGCAGGAAGTAGAAGACCGTACTTTCTGCACATCAACGGCATCAACGGCGCTACAGGGAAGAAGCCAACTACAATCCGACATCCCTGTCGACTCTTTTCGTCCACGCCGAATTTTTCACATAGAGAACCAAACAGACAATGCCGGTCGCTATCACCAGCCTACTTGTTTGCATGACCCGGCCAAACAGCCAAACGAACTTCTGCACCTTCTTGATTTCAAAACTGGCGAAGAGTACATCGTAGACACAGGTGCGGCAGTCTCAGTTCTCAAAGGTGATTCAATGGCCGAGATGTCGCTAGGCGTTCTTCTCGCAACAGCTACAGGCGAGCCCATACCAACTTATGGCTGCCAATACCGCACACTCAACATAGGTCTACGACGTGAATTTTCCCACAACTTCATCATTGCCAAGGTCTCACATAATATAATAGGCCTTGATTTCCTTCTAAAATTTCGGCTCATTGTTGATCTTGCCAATCAAAGATCATCGACCCCTCCACCGGACTTGAACAAAGCTTTTGGACACTTGCCTCCGAGCGTTTGGAGTTACAGGTCATTCAACCAACCCCAGTGCATCATTCAGCAGAGATATCAGCAGCTCTTCGAAAATACAAATCGCTTTTCGATCTTAACAAATCCGATCTGCGAGTCTCCAACACGATGCATCATATCGTCACAGAAGGACAACCTATTGCACTCAAGAAGCGACCACTGGCTCCTGCTAAGCTGAAAGCTGCCCAAGAAGAATTCTCAAGGCTTTTGGAAGAGGGAATCATCAGACCATCGAAAAGTTCATGGGCGTCACCACTGCACTTAGTCTCAAAATCAAACGGATCGTACAGAGCCTGTGGAGACTACCGTAAGCTAAATTCAGTGACAAAATCTGATGCATATCCTATTCCAAATATCAACACATTACTTGAAAAACTCAACGGCAGCAATTTCTTCTCAGTAATTGACCTTAGACAAGCCTACCATCACATCCCGGTAGCACCAGAGGATATCGAGAAAACTGCTGTCATCACTCCATTTGGCCTTTTCGAATACCTTTACATGCCTTTTGGACTTAAGTGTGCTACACAGACATTTCAAAGATTCATGGACAACATACTTCGCGACGACTCTGCTTATTGTATGTCATATCTCGATGACATTATGGTATTCAGTCCAGATCTAGAATCTCATGCGAAACATCTACGAAATGTCCTCTCACGCTTATCCAACCACGGACTCAAGATCAACTGTGACAAGACGCAGATTGCAACTTCATCCGTCGACTTCTTAGGGCATCGTATCACGGCCCAAGGTATTCAACCGTTGCCGTCAAAGACGAATTCAATCAAGAATATCAAGTCACCAAGGACTTTGAGCGATTTGCAGAAAATCCTGGGAGTACTAAACTATTATCGCAAGTTCCTTCCAGGCCTTTCAAAACAACTTTATCCTTTGTGCAGGCACCTGCGGAACCGAAAAGGACTTAGCAAGAATTCCATCATTGCTTGGTCATCCGAAGACGAGGAATTACTTCGACTTGCCATCAACTCGTTAGCAAATGCCACAATGCTAACGCATCCAGGTTTTGAAAAGCCATTTCTACTCACGACAGATGCTTCTGAATTCGCTATTGGAGCCACTTTGGAACAAGAGATCGACGGAGTTCGGAAGCCTATCAGTTTCTACTCGCGTACTCTCCAACCAGTAGAAACGAGGTACGACACTTTCGGCCGAGAACCTCTCGCCATCCACGACGCAGTGCGCCATTTTATCAGCATCATTGGCAGTAGCAGATTTGTTGTTTTCACAGATCATGCACCACTAGTTAGCGCACTTCGAAACGCAACTTCATCTATCGCCAAGTACCCTGCCAGAGTGGAAAGACAGCTTCCTCGTCTAAGCGAATGGCAATTTGACGTCTTTCACGTGAAGGGCAAACAGAACTTCATTGCAGATGCCCTGTCTAGGCCAGACGTCTCTACAACCACCTTCGCCGTCACCATTCACTGTCAACTCCGTGGCACTCAGTGAACCTGCACTAACACCAACTCTCCTGCGAACTGAACAACGTGGTGACATTCACATTCAAAGATCAATAGCCCGTCACCCAACCAAGTTCATATGCCGTCTGTGGGAAGGCTTAACAATTGTTTACTTCACGGGTACGCAGCCCAACAAGCCAGTTCTGCCGACCAACCTTCAGAGGAAGGTTTTCGATTCAATTCACTCAATTTCTCACCCAGGAAGCCAAGCGACTGTCCGACTTCTCAAAAATCGTTTCTGGGTTCACAGACTTAGACAGAATGTTAAACGATGGGTCTCAGAGTGTGCAATTTGTCAGAAAACAAGCTCACACGACACACCCGTTCTAAGTTGCAACATTTTCGAACTACTTCTTGCCTAGCCATCGTCCACATCGACATAGTTCATCTGACAAAGGTTCAAGTTTTCAGCTACCTTCTAACTATGATCGATAGATTTACACGGTGGCCTGCGGCATTACCTCTTGGCACCATTTCTGCAGACGAAGTAACTAACGGTTTTATCTCTGCATGGATATCCAATTATGGTTTTCCAAATGAGTTCATCACGGACAGACGCACTTGCTTCTCATCTGATTGTTTCAAAACAACCTAGCGGTACATGGGATGCATCTTACGCCAGACGACTGCCTACTATCCCCAAGCTAATGGCATGGTAGAGAGAATGCCTAGGGAACTCAAAGCAGCTTTAGCATCCTCGTCCATTAATGGCAACTGGGTCGATGCACTACCTTTAGTTCTGCTGGCCATGCGTTCTCGTACTCGAGTATCCATTAAAACGTCTGCGTCACAACTCTTGTATGGCATGGATCTACGCCTGCCTAGTCAGCTCCCACGTCTACTACCGGCACAAGATGACCCACAAAACGAAGCTACCCGCCTTCGACTTCATTTCGGTAACATGTCCGAACAGCAGCCGAGACACACGCCACGTCCAGTCTTCGTTCACCCACAGCTCCACAGCTGCAAGAGAGTACTCGTTCGCAACAATAATGCAGTTGAACCACTACAACCAAAGTATCGCGGTCCTTACCCGATTTTACTAAAACAGCCAAAATACTTCATCATTATGCAAGGCGCTACACCGACATCAGTAAGCATAGACAGGTTAAAACCGTTTATCGAACCACCTGATCCTGAGAGCGTTCAACCTTCTACACACGTCTCAGGCTCCGTCTGCCCACAATCTCAACCTGCTTTGTATAACGCGTAATTAATTTTTTTTAAACATTAACATTTAACTATAAAATTTTTTTTAACCTTACGTTAATTTTTAGTATTTGTCTCACGTGGCATAACCAGCTGTTCTTAGCTAACAATTGTGTAGCATTTTTGAACAGTTCTTTGGTATTATGCCATCTCTGAGGCAATGTTCGTGTACATATTTTTATGCAATTACCTTTGATTTTAATGTATATATATTTTTACATTATAATGTATTTCTCACACATGACATTACACTGCCTATTTTGGTATGACCAGCTACTTAGAGCTAACGCTTTCGTGTAGCAACACTAAGTAGTGATCAGCTTCATATCATGGTACAGGCCACTTTCAATGCATATCTCAACTTTATCTATTTCACAAAGACCACTCTACAAATGTCATGACTACAACGTCGAGCACTCTAGCTCCTTTGGTCGTATACAAACACATTGACAACGATCCAACCTGCTTAGGTTTCAACTTAAACCTGGCAAATTCAGAGGCGATTTACCTCGAAACCTTCACGCTGCGGCTCCAAATACTTACACTGCTCTATTTTGCCTCAACGTGCTATGACCGTCCACTAGAGCTAACAATTTGTGTAGCAATCCCTAGTGGTTACCTGGCATCATATCATTGTTGAAGCAACCAACAAGCATATTTAAGCCCAGCACTTATGGTTCATCATATTTTTGCTTAACTTGGTTCGTACTCTGTCATGCACTTCTTATCTAGCCTCGCAGAGAGGAATATTTTTTTTTTCAGAGAGGAAAGTGTTGTAACGACACAAATCATTCGCCGACATATTGCGTAAATTAAATTCAAATTTATTTACGTTGCACCAATGAGAAAAAGCAAATTGCCGTTTAACCACGTTTAACCACGCTTAACCAATAGTATGCAAGTACACATATTGCATGCTATTTAAGCACGGTAATTTACCATGCAAGTCAGTTGTGGCATTTGCCTTCTACCTGCTTCACGCGTGTGCGTTCTGTCGGTTGTCAACGTGTGCGCTCTGTCGGCTGTCAGTACCTACTCATCTTGTTGCGGGATACCGGAGAGACGAGCCAATTGAGTGCAGGACCTGCAGGACACCATCCACAACGCGATCACAGCTCAACCACGGGAGCAACAAATCAACCAGAGTCCACCCAAGGCTCTAGGACATCTTCAACGCTGAAGACTTCAAGAGAACGCATTACCCGGCCCTCTTAAGGGCCCCCATATCAGTAACTAATCTATATTCAGAGCACCTTAACCGAGTTTGTAAAGTCGTACGGCATTTACTTGAAGCTGGGGCGTTTACAATTGTGTCGTTACACATAATTTCTATTCTTAAATGTATTGGCGCTGAGGGATTCTTTTTTTGTCGAAATTAATTTAAATTTTAAAATACTTCAGAATTTCCTTAAAGGCGTCTTCTAGCAAATGTTTTACTATCATATTATTTTTATTCTGTTGAAAATATATATATTTGCTTTTATGATATGTTACATTCTTTCGCCGCATATACCTTTTTTATTTATAATATAACTACGTTTTACTTTGTTGCTTGATCTCCCTTGGTATTCGGGAGGTGTTTTAATAATATCACATTTAGTCTGGAAACGCACTATCTATCCGGACAATAGTTTGCAAAGATGAGGCGGAATAATGTGCGACCCCATTCATCTAGAATAGATCAAATTCCACTTAATAAGTTTGTCAATCGAAACGAAATTCAGGATTCAAGATCAAGTCAAGACAATTTTAATACGATCGTTGTAAGACGGTTTCCTGTTAAAGTAGACGATGATAATATAATCGATTATTTGTATAAAGAATTTGATTGCTTCGGTGATCTTAACGTACGTATCGGCCACGTAAACGGCGAGCGTGTGGCATTTTTGACATTCCAGTAAGTACCTTTTTATTGTGCTGCCATCTATCTTAATAATTAAGCCGTTGCATACTTGTAAACATGAAACCAAACTTAATTAATAATACTGATATTTGCGGGTATCAAAGACCAAACGTACAATAATTAGACGGGAGTTAGTATAGAGGCCCTTTAGCCACTACCATAGCAGAGCCTCAGAGATGCCAGGCTCGGATACTCCATATATTAGATATGATCACCTAATTTAGAACAACTAAATCCCTCAGAAATTTCTCTTAAACTACATTTCTTAAGTACTTTGATTAATTGCTCTGAATCCTCAGTACTCTCATAGCTTCCCATGATGTTAAAAGAAGATTTATTATAACAAGTTTGCTCGCCGTCTCACTGAATGCCGCAGATAACTGAACATTAACCACGTCAATTACCTAAAGCGAATTTGAGATCCTTCCAAAAAAGTTAATTAACAATAATAATTTCGTTGCGAACTTCAATAATCTATTACTAAAATGTCTCAAGTCACAACCATGCAACAAAACGTACCACGCAATTGAAAATCACATCAATGCTAAAAAATTGTTCGCTACAATCAGAGTTATGTTAATTTACAGATTAGACATTGTTTATAATTAACTGAGAAGACTTTGTTTACAGAAGACTTGATTAGTATTGTGTTTGTTTATAAACAAAATTTGTAAACATTTCTCAAAAACATATATTGACTTCCACATAAGTCAACTAGTAAAATAACAACTGGTGGCTCTTTGGTAAGTGACGATCGATTAACTCCCATATGATAATTAAAAGTTTTTTATTTTGGAGTTAGTAACTAAGTGCTCTCTCTCGCTCTCTTATACTTTTCGCTAATCGTTTGTACCAAAATTATCTAGAATGAATGAGATTCCGTGTAAGGGCTGTAACCGCATGTATGTGGGCCCGATTAAAGAAATAGGGAATCAGAAGCACAAGTGGATATTTATATCTTAATAGATCTGATCTTGTACGTCATCCAGTGGAGACGGAACACAATTAACTGGAATGATTGGAGACGTATATCAATATGTGATCGTAATAGATGGACAAGATTGTTTTTAGATAACATCGAGAGGTGACATAATGCATTAAGCAGCCGGAGGAAAATCGTTAATCTCTATTGTGGCTCATCATGCACAACAATACAAAAGTCAAAACTAATGTTTCACTGTCATCTAACAAAATAGTAAAAAGAGAGGGGAAACTGTTAAAAAGTGTATAAAAATGACAATTAATAATAATTTAGGCAAACGAATTTATAAAGTTAATGAATTTATTACGGTAGGATCTAGTTAATATGCGTATATTAACATAGATAACACATATACGCGAGGTAAACTAAACACCTACACAATACCACTATTGTCACCATGAACAATACCATTTAGAATACAGAACTAAATTATAATATCAATCGAAGTATGTATGAATCAGAATATAAACCACACTCGATCAAAATAATGCCGCAACTGAACATTGTACACGTCAGTTACCTAAAGCAAATTTGAGATCCTTCCCAAAAAGTTAATTAACGATAATAATTTCGTTGCGAACTTCAATAATCTATTACTAAAATGTCTCAAGCCACAACCATGCAACAAAACGTACCACGCAATTGAAAATCACATCAAGGCTAAAAAATTGTTCGCCACAAGCAGAGTTATGCTAATTTACAGAATAAGTATTGCTTATAAATAACTGAGTAGACTTTGTTTACAGAAGACTTGATTAGTATTGTGTTTGTTTAGTAATAAAATTTGTAAACATTTCTCAAAAACATATTGACTTCATTATTATTCAAGTAGTAAAATAACAACTGTGGTGGCTCTTTGGTAAGTGACGATCGATTATCTCCCCTATAATAATTAAATTTTTTTTATTTCGGAGTTATTAACTAAGTACTCTCTCTCTCTGGCTCTCTTATACTTTTCGCTAATCGTTTGTACCAAAATTATCTAGAATGAATGTGATTCATTGTAAGGACTGTAACCGCATGTATGTGTGCCCGATTAAAGAAAAAGGGAAGCAGAAGCACAATTGAAATTTTTTTA
Source organism: Eudiplozoon nipponicum (assembly GCA_029291075.1). Taxonomy (NCBI): domain Eukaryota; kingdom Metazoa; phylum Platyhelminthes; class Monogenea; order Mazocraeidea; family Diplozoidae; genus Eudiplozoon; species Eudiplozoon nipponicum. The sequence continues at coordinate 29,604 of JAQBSW010001769.1, forward strand.
TGTTAATAGAACTGATCTTGTACATCATCCAGTGGAGACGGAACACAATGAACTGGAATGATTGGAGACGTATATCAATATGTAATCGTAATAGATGGACAAGATTGTTTTTAGAAAACATCGAGAGGTGACATAATGCATTAAGCAGCCGTAGGAAAATCGTTAATCTCTATTTTGGCTCATCATGCCCAACAATACAAAATTCAAAACTAATGTTTCACTGTCATCTAACAAAATAGTAAAAAAAGTTGGAAACTGTTAAAAGTGTATAAAACTGACAATTAATAATAATTTAAGCATACGGATTTTTAAAGTTAATGAATTTATTACGGTAGGATCTAGTTAATATGCGTATATTAACATAGATAACACAAATACGCGAGGTAAACTAAACACCTACACAATACCATTATTGTCACCATGAACAATACTGTTCTGAATCACAGTAACAAACACAGCAAACGGGCAGATTGAGTCGGAAACCAGAAGAAAGAGTTGCCTAATATATTAGGCTTTATTCATCATATAATGCAGATATAGATGATAAAAGACAAAGCAAAACATGTTAGTATACGAACGGTGTGAATACAAATGTGTGTACAAATAAACAATCATATCATTCTCCTCCACTGCGATTTGTAGCGTAGCGTCAGAGTCGGAACAAGAATGTTATAGTAACAATTCAAAGAGGATTGAGAAAACATAGTATTTAAACATTTCCACTTCGTAATTTATAAGGATGAACTCGTTGTTGTTGATTGATAAGGTTTTTGAGATTCTCTGATAGGTCACGAGCATTTGAGTTATCCGTAGATTCACCATTTGCCTTAACATTATCATTATCGGTATCGTCATTATAGGAGGTTTGTTCATCAGCAACAACCGGTTCATTTTCACAGAGTCCCATATTAGTTCCAGCTTCATTCATCAGTGCGTCGGAGCCTTTCGGGGCTAATTGACGGATAGATACTGTATCTTCTCTTCCATCAGAAAAACGAACATGCGCATAGTTAGGATTGCAATGAATTAGTTCAACTTCTTCCACAGAGGGGTCATATTTAGAAACTCTAGCATTCTTCTTGAGTAAAACTTTGCCAGGAACAGTAAGCCAGGTTGGGAGTGTGGTACCAAAAGTCGACCTTCTATTGTGTCGAAAAAGGTAGATGTGCACAATAATGAACGGATTGAATGTAATGCGTCCAGCAGCACGCATTCCCAGTTTTCAACTGGAAGCCTTTTTGATCTGAGAGCGAGAAGGATCGATTTCCATAAGGTACCATTCATTCTTTCTACCTGTCCATTTCCTTTGGGATTATAAGGAGTCGTTCTACTCGAAGCTATACCTTTTTCCCGAAGAAAATTTTGTACCTCGGTCGACATGAAGGAAGAACCTCTGTCTGAGTGAATGTACGAAGGCATCCCAAACATTGCGAATATTTGACACAGGTGAAGTATGACGGTGTGACTGCTAAGGTCAGGACAAGCAAATGCAAAGGGAAATCGAGAATATTCATCGATGACCGTCAGTAGATAACGATTACGAGTTGATGAAGGAAGAGGTCCTTTAAAATCGATAGATAACCGCTCAAACGGTTGGGTAGCTTTGATTAATTGGCCTTGAATTGCCGAAGGAAATCTGGGCTTGATTTCAGAGCACACTTCACAACTCAAGGTCATTTTTCGAATTTCATCAATAGAATATGGTAAATTACGAGATTTTACAAAGTGGAGCGTACGAGAAATTCCAGGATGACAAAGAGAATCATGTATTTGTTTTAAATCCAGTCCAGTTAGAAGAGCACCACAACAGGATCGACTTAGTGCATCTGCTGCTTTGTTATCGTTTCCGGGTCTATAGACAACATCGAATCTGTAAGGTGATAATTCCATTTTCCAGCGCAAAATTTTATCGTTCTTCACTCTTCCCCGATTTTGATTGCCAAAAATAAAGGAAACAGATCTTTGATCAGTGGCAGAACTAAATTATAATATCAATCAAAGTATGTATGAATCAGAATACAAACCTCACTCGACCAAAATAATGCCGCAGATAACTGAACATTATCCACGTCAATTACCTAAAGCAAATTTGTAGTCCTTCCCAAAAAGTTAATTAACAATAATAATTTCGTTGCGAACTTCAATAATCTATTACAAACCTGTCTGAAGCCACAACCATTCAACAAAACGTACCATGCAATTGAAAATCACATCAAGGCTAAAAAAATTGTTTGCTACAGTGTTATGTTAATTTCCAGATAGAAATTGCTTAGAAATAACTGAGTAGACTTTGTTTACAGAAAACATTGATTAGTATTGTGTTTGTTTAGTATCAATATTTGTAAAAATTTCTAAAAACAAATATTGACTTCATTAATTACTAACATATGTCACTATAAACTAAGAATTGTATAGTGTAGAAAATGCAATTCATCCAGTAGACCGGTTTCGTCCTTATTGGAAACTCATCATGTACTGGCCAGAATTTGCCGCGGACAGGACTCGAACATGGGAACATCTGCTTCGGAATCTGGTGCCCAGGTTCGAGTCCCGTCGGCGGCAAATTCTGGCCAGTACATGATGAGATCCCAATAAGGACGAAACCGGTCTACTGGATGAATTGCCTTTTCTACACTATACAATTCTTAGTTTATACTGACATATGTTAGTAATTAATGGGTCAGGTCTTCATATCAAGACCGCAACCTTGATTATAATAATCATTATCACCACCCGCGCAAGCAATGTTCGTTTAATTATATAAATATTGACTTCCACATTAGTCAACTAGTAAAATAACAACAGTGGAAGCTCTGGTAAGTGACGATCGATTAAATCCCATATGATAATTATTTTTTTAAAATTTATTTGGGAGTGAGTAACTAAGTACTCTATCTCTCTCTCGCTCTCTAATAACTTTCGCTAATCGATTGTACCAAAATTATCTATAGTGTATGAGATTCATTGTAAGGACTGTAACCGCATGTACGTGTATCCGATTAAAGAAACAGGGAATCAGAAGCACAAGTGGATATTTATATCTTAATAGATCTGATCTTGTACGTCATCCAGTGGAGACGGAACACAATTAACTGGAATGATTGGAGACGTATATCAATATGTGATCGTAATAGATGGACAAGATTGTTTTTAGATAACATCGAGAGGTGACATAATGCATTAAGCAGCCGGAGGAAAATCGTTAATCTCTATTGTGGCTCATCATGCACAACAATACAAAAGTGAAAACTAATGTTTCACTGTCATCTAACAAAATAGTAAAAAGAGAGGGGAAACTGTTAAAAAGTGTATAAAAATGACAATTAATAATAATTTAGGCAAACGAATTTATAAAGTTAATGAATTTATTACGGTAGGATCTAGTTAATATGCGTATATTAACATAGATAACACAAATACACGAGGTAAACTAAACACCTACACAATACCATTATTGTCACCATGAACAATACCATTTAGAATACAGAACTAAATTATAATATCAATCGAAGTATGTATGAATCAGAATATAAACCACATTCGATCAAAATAATACCGCAACTGAACATTGTCCACGTCAGTTACCTAAAGCAAATTTGAGATTCTTCCCAAACAGTTAATTAACAATTATAATTTCGTTGCGAACTTCAATAATCTATTACTAAAATGTTTCAAGCCACAACCATGCAACAAAACGTACCACGCAATTGAAAATCACATCAAGGCTAAAAAATTGTTCGCCACAAGCAGAGTTATGCTAATTTACAGAATAAGTATTGCTTATAAATAACTGAGTAGACTTTGTTTACAGAAGACTTGATTAGTATTGTGTTTGTTTAGTAATAAAATTTGTAAACATTTCTCAAAAACATATTGACTTCATTATTATTCAAGTAGTAAAATAACAACTGTGGTGGCTCTTTGGTAAGTGACGATCGATTATCTCCCCTATAATAATTAAATTTTTTTTATTTCGGAGTTATTAACTAAGTACTCTCTCTCTCTCTGGCTCTCTTATACTTTTCGCTAATCGTTTGTACCAAAATTATCTAGAATGAATGTGATTCATTGTAAGGACTGTAACCGCATGTATGTGTGCCCGATTAAAGAAAAAGGGAAGCAGAAGCACAATTGAAATTTTTTTATGTTAATAGAACTGATCTTGTACATCATCCAGTGGAGACGGAACACAATGAACTGGAATGATTGGAGACGTATATCAATATGTAATCGTAATAGATGGACAAGATTGTTTTTAGAAAACATCGAGAGGTGACATAATGCATTAAGCAGCCGTAGGAAAATCGTTAATCTCTATTTTGGCTCATCATGCCCAACAATACAAAATTCAAAACTAATGTTTCACTGTCATCTAACAAAATAGTAAAAAAAGTTGGAAACTGTTAAAAGTGTATAAAACTGACAATTAATAATAATTTAAGCATACGGATTTTTAAAGTTAATGAATTTATTACGGTAGGATCTAGTTAATATGCGTATATTAACATAGAGAACACAAATACGCGAGGTAAACTAAACACCTGCACAATACCACTATTGTCACCATGAACAATACCATTTAGAATACAGAACTAAATTATAATATCAATCGAAGTATGTATGAATCAGAATATAAACCACATTCGATCAAAATAATACCGCAACTGAACATTGTCCACGTCAGTTACCTAAAGCAAATTTGAGATTCTTCCCAAACAGTTAATTAACAATTATAATTTCGTTGCGAACTTCAATAATCTATTACTAAAATGTTTCAAGCCACAACCATGCAACAAAACGTACCACGCAATTGAAAATCACATCAAGGCTAAAAAATTGTTCGCCACAAGCAGAGTTATGCTAATTTACAGAATAAGTATTGCTTATAAATAACTGAGTAGACTTTGTTTACAGAAGACTTGATTAGTATTGTGTTTGTTTAGTAATAAAATTTGTAAACATTTCTCAAAAACATATTGACTTCATTATTATTCAAGTAGTAAAATAACAACTGTGGTAAATGCGAGGTAAACTAAACACCTGCACAATACCACTATTGTCACCATGAACAATACCATTTAGAATACAGAACTAAATTATAATATCAATCGAAGTATGTATGAATCAGAATATAAACCTCAATCGATCTAAATAATTGGAATGTTGTATTACCATTAACTTGCAAATGCCGGGGTGATGATTGATTCACGATGTCATTTTTTTGAGATTTTCTTACTATTTCATCATTTATTTATTTTTTATGTTTGTTAACTTGGGCCCCTTTGATGTTTAACACTGATAAACCGTTATGTTAAAAATATTACTATAATTTTTCGTTCAGTAGGCAATTTTATAATTTCTCTTATGACTCCACTTTTAGTTTAAGTTATTTTCTTATTGAAAATTTTTTATTTAACACGAAATGTATTTTCAACCGGTTTATTTACACTATTTTGCCCTGTTCCTTACCTAGATGTCACTTAATTCCAGAGGAATTGACGTTACTCACTTTATTTTCACTTATATGAACTAGAACGTACGGTAAATTTTATCTAACTGACTATTTCCCAATCCTAAAATGAACATACACGAATGCGTATGACGTACGCTTATCTAGTGTATCTTCAGTATATGTAATCAGGTCAATCTAATTTCACTTGAATGTGTACACACACATCTGGTGAAAAGTGAGTTATGCTTAATAGGTCTACCGTTAATATTTGTCAAATTTTTGTTGGCATGAGTTTGTCGTTGAAGTTAGCTTTCAACACAGGAAGTCGAAATGCCCTGAGTAACAATGGAGACAGTAGATGAAAACTTCTCGTTTCAGACAGCAAAGGGCAGGTAATTAATTAAGATAGCTAGTTTGGCTGACTTGAACAGTTTTGTAGTGGCCAATACTTGTTGAACCACCACATCTTTCTATTGCCGAATGATCCTTATAGTCTATCTTCTGTTTCACAGCCAATTCCCGTCTTCACTATCCCACTAGTTCAAATAAAGAAGAAAGACCCTGTAACGGCTTTGATTAATAAGGTTTAGAGACAAAATATATATAGAAAATGGTCGGCTTATGTGACCTCATCATATACGCATTCACACATTAATTCAATAAACAGTGTATAAATACAATTAAAATAGTGAATGAGAAAAAGCTATAGAAGTCTGGCTACTAGCAGGGCGGCCTGAGTAATTATGTCTAATTGTCAGAATTCTGTGCAGGTCCCCATGCGCAAAATGTTTTCTTCCGTTTAGGTGCGTGTAAACGTAGTCTTGTTGTACGCTATAGCTTTTTATTAACAAGCAGCCCTGCAGAAGCCTAGGGGTTTATGGAAGCTTCCTGTACGTTTCTGTTTGCAGAGCATATATTTTTTGAAGCATTCGATTGCCTCACAAAACACCATGTCTGACCCGATCAAATTCGCTTCTGGCTAAGAGAAAATTGACTTTTATTACTAATCTAGTTTAAATGTAACATATTGTCCTGTACTATTTTCCGGCTGACGAACTACGTGGATGCAGTTTTTCTTCAATTCAACAGCTCTTAAATTATGACTTGCTCGCGAAACAAGAGAATTTACATGTCAAAAGTCAAGAGAGAAACAATCTGTGGGCTTCAACGGTACTTGCAAATCTGCTATAATTTTGGCTTGTATTCTGCTGTTGTATAATGTTAGGTTCACTTGCGTTTTCTTTTTTCTTATCCAGATAAGGCAGCCCTTCTTTACCCAACGCTCGAACCAATAAAATATTGGAAATACTGTTAATAATTGTCGTTTGACTTAAAGGAACATTATGTCGACTATTTCTAAATTTCCTAATGAGTAACTTTCCTTCAGATGGTAGACCGACAAAGGCTGATGTTCACAGTCAGTCCAGAATAACCGATTTGTAAAAGCGCCAGGTGTTACCGTTGAATTTTCTCCTGTCATTGGATGCAATGTCACCACGTGCAGGTCAGCATCTGGACTGCTTTCTTGAAGCTATTTAGGATGTATTCTATTTGTCTGCAGACAGTGTCAGGAAAATTACTCTGGCTTCAAGAAAGCATACATGTATTCATCATATCAATAACATCTAATCGCCATTTTACTTCACTCTTATACTACCGGATTACGCCCATGAAACGCTAAAAATAGTCCAGTGCTTTGTGTAGTTTTATATAAGTGTACATTGGCACCACATCGAAACTCGCCAATTTATCGTTCTTCCTTTATAGGACATTTATCGACAATCTCAACCTAGTGATGTGAATTCATGAATGTGTGGTCTAAGAAGTACTAATATTTCCTTATTTTTTTTACTGCGGCTGACTCCTTTTGGAGGATAAGCCGGCTCCACATTTCATGGAGTTTCTTGGGAATTTGGTAAAAGTGGTGTCCCCTCACCACTCGGCTTTTTGATCGAGGACACACCTCTAGCCTTTGCACATCCAAGCGCAGTCTGCAAGGCAGCAGTAAGTTGTACGGTTGCCGGTGGCTGTTGAGAACTCATTCGCCATTCGGAAGTACGGGGTACTGTCCAGGAGTCCATGTAATCCTGTGGCTGTTGAACCCTCTTGTGGCGGGGAACACACGCCGAGTCATGGTGCCATCGTCGGGCTCATGTGGTATTTTATAGGAGATCCGATTGCCGGTCGGAAATCCACCACGCCCTGGTGACACCGCCGCCACAGCCCCGTTAGCCCATGTACGATCGGCCATCGAGACATGGTTGACACCGTCGTACCACGTTGAGGAGGGGATGGACATGGAAACTTAGACATTTTATATATTGGAGAGTGTTGGACATTAACGAAAATTCTAAAAGGGTTACCTTGTTTATTTACTTTTATTATATACTCTGGCAAGGTTCGTGCTACGATTCTTAGGCTGGCTAGCTTGTGCCGTTTGTCAGGCCGGAATTTCTATGTCTACGGACAAGTTATCTGCATGATATGGAATACTAATATAGATTAAATTCAAGAGAAATTATCCTTAATTAAGTACACTGTTCATATAAAGTGATATGTCGAAATGAGAGATTTAATCGTATTACATTTCCGCTTTATTAGTTGCTTACTTCGAAGTAAGAGTGATACTTCTATAAATGTGTTCGGGAAAAAGAACTCTAAACAACATTAGAAAAATCAAGGAAGAACTATAAACAAGAACCAGAAATTTTCGTCTACAGATGTCGATGGTACTTCTTATTTGGCAGCCTTTAAAGGTGAAGTTTTTTAAACTACAGCAATCGAATGTATTTAGGCTTCTAGGATCCTAAACTCGAAATGTATTATTAGCGTATAACACAACTGCTCTTTCAGGTGCGCTATTAACACGAACTTGAAGGCGAAGTTGGAGATTTATATTTTGTTATAAATAGCGAAGATTGTGAGTCTGCTATAGATAATCTGGTTCTCATATTTTCCTCATTACTCAAATTGCCGAAGTTTCTGATATAGCTTCCATGATATGTGAACGTGTTCATACATATATAAATGGCGGTCTTGATCTTCTACACAGTGGGTTCCAGAGGAATATTTGTCAACAAAATAGCATTAACCAGGGCCACCCTGAACCTTGTTTTACCTAAGGAAGTGTCTCTTGGTTACTGATGGCACGGTTCTCTCTGATCTATTTACTAATATCGCGACCAAAATTATCCAGTCAATAGACGGCTGGCCTACCTCTGCTATTCCAGCCATCTTCCTGTCCGCGGCAAATTCTGGCCAGTAAATGATGAATTCCCAATAAGGACTAAACCGGTCTACTGGATGAATTGCCTTTTCTACACTATACAATTCTTAGTTTATACTGACATATTTAAGTAATTAATGGGTCAGGTGTTTATATCAAGACCGCAACCTTGATTATAATAATTGTTATCACCACCCGCGAAACCAATTTCCGTTTAATCTACCTGACATGCTTTGGTGGACCGGCTAGCAGCCATTGAATTTGTCTGTGTAGGTCATCACTCGCTAAACTACTACAAAGGGTTCCATCCTTGATACAGTTAACCTAATCCAGCTTGAACAACTGCCACAGTTCTCATAATTACATTTTTAAAAGTTTGTGCTTTAATCATAGGATTTAGAGACAATAATTTAAATAATTGTTGGCTCATATAGCTTAATCGTGTAGCTCTTGGTGGCAATATTTATTAATGAGCGTTGTTCATATCATTGATTATGTGGGCGGTGATAAAATTTGTTTAAATCAAGGTTGCGAACTTGATATAAAGATCAATCCCATTATATAAAAAATTATCAGTATAAACTTTGCACCGTGTAATGTTGTAAAAGCAATTCATGTATTGTTCAGAATTTTTCGCGCGACAGGGCCCGAACCTGAGCACTTATGCTTCGGAGTTTATGACTAACCACTGAGCTCCACTGCCACAGTTTGGATGAAATGCCTTTTCAACATTACACGACGCATTGGTTAAATATAATGGGATTGGTGTTTAAATCAAGCAAGGAAACTTAATTTAAATTTAAAACTAAATAGCTTTTACGTAATTATCTCTGGACGCCACTCTGGCCATTAATTCACGGGTTAATTAAAATAAAGTATACAAATATATTATTTAGCCCAAAGTTCAAATTGGCAAACTGCATTAAACAATTTATAACACTTATAGTGTAGATAGCTTAAAATAAGGCATAATTATGCATTAACGCAGTAGTTCAAAATAAAATAGAACTAACTAGTTTCTAATGAATATTGTTATCTGGGTGATCTAGAGTCAATAAGCATAAAAGCCTGATCAATAATGTGCTTATAGCCCGAAGTTCAATGAGAATAAATATCTAACACAATACCATGATTTATTAGACGGTCAGTCATCTATGCATCTGCACTGATTTACCTTGACTTAGCCAGGTAGGCAGCTCTCTTTAGCTGTCAGAGATTTCCTGTCTGCCTTTTCTGTGATTTTAGCCGTCTACGAAGGTGTTTTCATAGCCTGATGGGCGATAAGTGCCACTTCTTAAATGTCCGCCTTCTGACTATAAAAACATCTCTTAGGGCGACCGCCTAGGACTGGTCGCTCGTAAATGTTTCTACGTCAACAATCCACTTAAATAATGCAATTCAGATGGTGGCAGCGATACAAATAGAACTGACAATATAATAGATTTAAAATCATGAGATGAGGTGCTTGGACAAATGGTCGGACATTTCACGGGTAGATAGCTTTATTTTTCAATGGCTGTTGTAGAATAGCTAACGGTTTTGAAATCCTCGATGTTTCTTAATTTAGTTTTGAAACTTAAATCGCTCAATTTTATTGACTTAACATTAAATTAACTTTACCACGGCAGTAAATTTCAAAACCTGACGTATCCATAAATTCAAGTGTGATGACAAATGTTATGTTATTTGGCATAACTTCACAATGGAAATAAAGACCCTTTCGAAGAGTAGTATACGAATGAATATTGTAAAATCAAAGTTTTATTTCTTTCGTTTGATATCAACAATTTATATTGATAACAGCTTTTTTTTATTTAATTCTAGCTTTTTAGTTTAAACATCTTAAGCTGGAAAATTTTGCGTGAAAGAAAGATGCGTTGTGCGTAATAACAAATAAAAGTTTTGGAAACAGAATTTGCGTTGTTATTTGAGAGAAACCGAACGTCAATTAACTTTTCTAATTTTGTTTTCTAGGTACGCACAGGACGCTGGAGAAGCCTTTCGTGTTAAACAAACACGCCTTTACATGCTTGACCGACAGCTTCATGTGGAGCCCCTTGAGATTCCAGCCAATTTCAAACTCACTATGAATGTACTGGCCGGAAATACTGCAGCTGCAGCTGCTGCGATGGCTAGTCTGGCCAGTGGTCCGTCTTTGCCTACGCCAAGAATGGGTCTTCGAATGCCTACTGCTTCACAATTAATTCCACCTCGACTTCTTTCGAACCAGACACTTTCTGATTTACGACAAACATTTCCTAGATTATTAAATACCTCCGGACCACCTAGACTTAACGGGCCAATGTTATCCTCCAGTTCGGGAGCGGTTAACAGTCAGACATTATCTGCAGGAAATGTGAGGCTAAATCGTCCTCTTGGTTTGCCAAATTCTCTGTCAAACGCATCTCCTTGCCTGTCACCTACTCCAGGCTCGTCGAACATTTTGACGGCTGCCGCAGCTGCAGCTGCAGCTGCGGCAGCTGTTGCTGCAAGTGGAGCCAGAATGCGGGGTCGTTTGCCAATACCTGGTTCGACTGCTAATAGAGGAGGTCTTGGATTTCCACCTACTGGAGTTGGACCTCCGCAACATCTCGGTTTACCCTTGAGAGGCACTAACTTGAGTGGCCCTGTACCTAGATCCGGAGTTGGTATTGTATCGCCAGGAAATGGTATTTACTAGATTTATGCATTAAATCTTAGCATTGGCACTTTAGCCTTAAGTTATTTGGTTCCTTAAATTAGCCAACATACTGCTTTGTGCACGATCCTTATTTTTATTTTAAATATTGTTTGCCTTAATGCCATAAATAATTCTTTTTTTCTTGCGTCTATCCTTTAACTTCAGTTACTATAATTATACATAGTTTAACCATCTTGAGTGGTCGATCCTCTTTTAGGTCGAAGATACATGTAACATGATCTACTATAGCTGACACCGCCTATACAGTTTTGTAAATAAATGAATTCACTCGGTCTGTTTAGGCTATTACTATCTGTATGAAAGTAAGCCATTATTCAGGTGTAAAATTTACAAGCCGAGTAATACTATGTTCAATCTCTGCCCAGCTAAATTACGAGCGCCCTACTACTGTCTGAATTGCAAACGCCAACGCCTGTTAAACTACGTAAAACTGCTCCTCTATTTATAGCCGACACGTGTTCATAGTTTTGCATATATTTTGTAGGTTCCTTCCTATATATCGTTGGTACTGTTAACCAAATCCGACTTTAACGACTGCCCCAGTTCTCATGAAAATGTCCAGACGACCAAATAACTTTAATATTATGTTTTGGAGACTGAAATTGATTAAAAAAAATGTTGGATTATATAGCCTCGTTGTAGCTCCCAAAGATAATAATTCTCAGTAAACGGAATAGGCTCAAAAAAGCACAAAGATTATAATTTGTCATCGGAGCCGGAAGTTCAACTTCAAAACAGTAATTCTAAAGCGATTATTCAACAACGTCATTATGGCCTTTAATTCATAAGCTAATTAAATCAAATGCACACATGTGCACGAATTTCAAACTGGAAAGCCGTATTAAACCATTTATAGCGATTTTAGCATGGAAGTCTATATTGACGTAAACATATATTAGAAGTTAATGCAACTACCGTGGGCGTTCTAATATAGAGCAGCTTCAGATTAACATAATAATTGACCGGTCGTATATTCAGAATATCCGCATCCGAAATATGAAATGATGGTTTAGCTAGGCATTTAACTCCGTTTTGTTGTACTACTTTGCCGTTGTGTGCTACTAGATTTAAGCTGTGGGTCACCTGACCTTGAATGTTTTGATTAACCAGGTTCAAGCCCTGTCCGCGGCAAATTCTGGACAGTAAATGCAGAGTTCCAAATATGGACGAAACTGGTCTTGTCTTTTCTACATTTTACAATGCTTAGACTATACTGGCAAGTAAATACTGTTTGTTGTGGAAAACTAATTTATATGAAAGTGTGTATTAGGGGTTGCGAACCTAGTAACAAATTAGTTCAGTTGTGACCAGAAGGATAAGCCAAAGACAGCATGAACGGAAAGTATCATCATGTCTTTGGTTTATCCTTCTGGTCACAACTGAACTAATTTGTTACTAGGTTCGCAACACCTAATACATACTTGTATACTGACAAATGTATGCACATAATGTATAATTGTTTTGCATCAGTATAGCAACCTTGATTAAAGTGATTTTAATTAGCCATCCTCGTTGTGTAAGAAGGCTGATCCAACATTCTTGTCGCCGAACTACCGAACTAAAAACGGTTTATAACTCAATTAGTAGAAATGGTGTGCAAGCGATGTCATGCAATGATACTATTATTCGAGATATAGGCCACTTGGTCAAACCGCATCGAAATCTTACTAATCGAGAGACTGGTTTCAGTGAAAATCTGCCGCAAATAAATTTCGGGTGGAATGAATGAGTTACTACGTCTTATCGATATTTTCCCTTCTGTAACTCTCTGTACAGGAGATCTAGTTGTTCGTTTATTTTGTGTTTTTATCCTTAATCTAAACTTTATTCAATTTATATTTTTCAGTACCAATTATTCATTTTTCCCTTTAATTCTTCTCAATTTCCAACTTTTATGCATGCCTTACGTATTTTTTAAATTCAATTCATTAAAATAGATGTCAGAAATTAAAATTTTATAAAGAAATACTATCCTTCAATATTTTAATTTTAATTTTAAAAAGTTCTTTCGTTGATAGGATCAAACTGTTCAATCATTTAAATTTTGCCTAGAATTTTCTACCTGTTATTGCGCCTTTATAGAATTAAACGAGCATTGGTTGCGCGGATGGTGATAACAATTACTTTTCAATCAAGGTTGCGAATTTAGTATAAACAGCTGACAGATTGGGAATGGTTAGTTGGAACTTTAGGGCTAAATGGATGCTATATAGGCTCTACCTAAAGGAAAGGCTAACCAAGAAACATTAGTTAGTATATAACTGAAAATTGTGTGTAGTGTGCGGCAGGGTGGCTCAGTGGTTAGAGCACCAGATTCCGAAGCAGACGTGCCCAGGTTCGAGCCCTGTCCGCGGCAAATTCTGGCCAGTACGTGATGAGTTCCCAATAAGGACGAAACCGGTCTACTGGATGAATTGCCTTTTCTACACTATACAATTCTTAGTTTATACTGACAAATGTATGTACATAATGGGTCAGGTGTTTATATCAAGATCGCAACCTTGATTATAGTATACGTTTTCTAACGTTTGCATTTATCTTTGGCACACAGTGCTTATTCGATTCTTTAACGATTTACCTTGATTGCCCCTGCATGATTAAGAGTTGATATTAGGTTTCATGTGACGTTAAAGATATTCAAGACCTTTTCAAATATTGTTCCCTGTGAGTTTGTTTGTTTCATTAATTATTTGCATGCCTTATAATAATCATTGGCTTCGTAAATGACGTTGGCTCTGGTTATATTTGGATATTTAGAGTCACACTATGTTCCGATATGTGTGCTACAAGTGTGCTAAATTTTATGGACTACAGATACCAAGATTTGCCTCAAATGAGAATCATGAGATCAGAGGCATTTTTTTAGATAAATGTGCATTCTTTCGTTTGTAAAGGTTGTTTCGTTGAATTTTTGCTTGATTTTGGACCCTGAGCTCTTATGCCGTGGTTAATTTCTATCGCGTTCAAAGGCTCTAAATTCCGTTGTAGAAGCCACGAAATGCTTCGGCAGTTCTCCAGTTTTTACGAATATACTTTTAAAACATTTCTGCATTTTATATTGTGACTAAAGCGTATGGTATCATGATAGGCATTTGAGGGTGTTTTTGAACAATAACTCTTTTCATCCCGTGCGTACTTACGGGGGAAGAGATTTTGTTATTTTGCTGGTTTCCCAACATGCCGAGGTAATATTTCATATCTTGTACGGCAACATTTATTGGGGCATACGTGACTGAGCCAACGAAGTTGTTGGAGCCTTATTTGTTTTTCTAACGAGGAGCACTTGTTGGCAGATCCAAAAATACGTCTACGGATGTCAACGTTGGTTATTCGTTGTTGGTAACCAACATGTGCTATGCTTCTCAAACAACGATGGTCGAATGCCTGTAAGCGTCTAAAATCATCAACTCTAAGAGGCCAAGTTTCACTAGCGTATAGTAAAACTGCGCGTACAGATGCATTGTAAACACGACCTTTAAGGCAGAGTGAAATACTCGCGTTTCTCCATAAATGGCGAAGGTTCGAGAAAGCTACTCTAGCTTTCGCGATTCTTATTCTCACCTCGTCAGACATATTGCCTAAGTTATTGATAGAGCTCCCAAGATATGTAAACCTGTCAACTATGTCTAGATCTTCATTCTGCAGTCGCAGAGTTGGAGTGAGTGGTGGGTGATCCTGTAAAAGTATCTTACATTTAGAGGGTGCGAATTTCATACCGAAAGACGGAACAACGTCTGCTAATCTATTCAAGGTGGCCTGAGCAGAATCTCGATTGTCGAATAATAGTACGATATCGTCTGCATAGTCAAGATCGACTAGTTTACCGCCCGGGAGAACTTCAACACCTGCATCCTGAACGTGTGGAAGAGTGTTGTTCATAATAGCATCGATTACAAAATTAAACAAAAAAGGGAAAAGTGGACAGCATTGGTGACACAACCACGTGCTGGTATGGATAAAGTTGTGCGTTAATTCGTATGTCGGATCCTATAGACGGCGACGTCAGAAGTCTTAGTTCTTACGTAAAATATTATCATCAACCGTCGTAATGCACTGAACTAGAACTTATTCGGCATCTAGCGACTGGAGTCAAGCTTATACCACGATGGTTATCGCACGAATTACGATTGCCTTTTTTGAAGATAGGAATGATGGTCGACTCATTCCAATCAAGTGGTACGGTTTCCTCATTCCATATAGTACGAAAAAGTTTAGTCAACGCTCCAGAAATTATATCGCCACCATCCTTAAATAATCCTGGAAGCAAATCATCAGGGCCTGCGGCTTTGCGACGTTTAAGAGATAGGATTGCATCCCGTATTTCTAACTCTGATGGTTCTTCGAGACTAACATTCCACACTGTTGATACAGGCATGCTTTCGGGAATCGGAACTGACGCAGGTGCCCAAGAAAATTGATCTTTGAAGTGTTCAAGATAACTTATATCATCGGTTATTGAATGTTGTTACTATCATTTATAGTTTCGCTAATTTTTAATTTTCTCGGACCTGTTGCGCGAATAAGTTGGAACAAACAGCGGCTATTACCTGACGCGAACGCTTCTTCCATTTCTTCAGCCTTTCTAGTCCAAAAGGATTCGAGATCGACTTTTAGACTGCGCTTAAGTCGGAATCTAATATTGCGAGGAGCATTATTATGATACCGGCCAGGTGGAATTTGGCGCCTTTTGTCGAGTATTTCTATAGATTTCACAGAGAGCCAATGTCGCTCATTCCTAGTGAGGATGATTTGTATTTTGCGTGTTCCTTCTCCTAAATAGTCTGCCAGCCAAGGCTGATGAGCACATTCTGCCCAGAAGCCAGTGGCCAAACTTTCCTTCAACAGTCGAAACATGCCCTTATCCTCTGGAACGCTTGTTCTCATTCCGTCAAACACATTTAGCAAAAAAAGCTACTGCGCAGTGCGACCAAACTCGAGTCTGCACATGAAACAGTATGATAGCTGTGGCCTTTTGAGACCCAGCAAGATTCATGTTTGCTTCAAAAAATTTTTTGAGGTACCCGATTTTTAATAAAGTTGTTCTGAGCACCGCCAGTTAATGTCGTTTAAATTTTCTTGATTCAGCTGGATAAATTTCGTATAAAACTTCTTTTCGGACTATCCAGTGCCTTTCTGACTTTGATACATTTTCCTTAGTTGAAATATGTCGAGTAAATACTACGTTAGACTAAGGAGTTTCGCTCGCAAGTAAACTAAATGTAATTGTCCATGTTATTAGAATCATTAGGCATGTCATTTTTTTCGACATCTTTATTTATAATTTTTGGAGATGTCATTAACTTAGCTCGGATATGTATAGTAGTATATTTTTTTAAGTGATTTTGGTTTTTATGTTTACAGATAAAACATGTTGACATCAGCTACAAGATTTCCTAACGAACTGCCCGCCATTTTATAGACATTCACGAAATATTTACCATTAAAACCAATTGAACATTTTGAATACACATATTGAGGAGAATATATTTTAGATGACTTGTAGATACGATGAATGGTTCGTAGTTACTATCGATAAAAGTACCGAGGAAATCTAAGGTGCTTATAATTGGCATGCTTCTAAATACATAACAGACATCGAACGAAATATTTTTTTATTCCTGATATTGCACGCATTCACTTTATTTACAAAATAAATAGTATCTACCTTGTTTAATTTAATTATTTATTTGGCATTTACTGAAGTTGCAGATGTCCTTCCAAATTGGGTTCAGTGATGGTGCACGGTTGGCAGACATCCACTTCTGTTAAGTTAGCGCTAACTGAAAATATGCGTCTATTTCGTATGGTGTAGAGGTAAATGCCTTGAAACCTGTCTTTATTGCCAGTTATGTTCAAAATCCTTGTATTGTGCTGAGCAGCGCTTCGCTTCTTGCCATGACCGTATTAATTTAACTGGACTATGTGGTAAAACCTGTCGGATCGGCTTCTGCAGATCTTTCTTAGAGTAATAGTCTTGCTGCATCTTTTTATGACAAATTTTACAAAAAATCCTGAAATCGTCTATCAATATCACTGATTGTCTAGTCCTGAATCTTTAAGTAAATTATACTGCCGTTCTCCTTTTATGCTGCTCAGACGTGGTATCTAGAAAAATTTAGTTACCATGACCTGGAAGTTTTTTGTGTTTCTACTAGGCACCCGGAGACAATTCACAGCGAAATTTGTTAGCTGAACAATTCTTCCTTGTTGCACTTCTACGCTGCATTTGGTTATGGATTGCCGTCTTCATTGGCTAGGTCATTGCTTAAAGTCTTTGAGAGAATCCGCTCGCCAGGCTGCCATGGCAAATTTTTGTGGATGTTTAGAATTTTAGCGGTGGTAGTCTACTTTTCTCGTCGTCTTTCGTTGTTATTCTAGATATTGGCTAATTGATTTAACCGCGTCGTATTCTCCCTAATCAAGAATAACCTAGATTGATAAAAATGGTAGTAATTTATTGGCCTGGTTTACATGGCCTTGTCGGTCTAGGCGCTTGTTTAACTCACTGTCTGGTATGT
>JAQBSW010001769.1:52500-122533 GCA_029291075.1 Eudiplozoon nipponicum
CAGTGTCGAGATTGTTCGAAATTTCTGTTTTCTGTGTTGAAAATAACGTTATCTGTTGGGCACATCAGCTTCCTATAGTGAATTTTCCGCATTAGAGAAGTTAAGATTTTTCTAGACTGACGTGGACTTTCATCTCATGTCCTGTCTTAAACGCTTTTCATACAAAATAAACCTATATAAATATCATTATGGATGTTGATATAAAGCCAAATACTAACTCCAGTGCACGAATAGACTTTCCGTATGCACAGTTCTTTCAAACGTGTATTTACCGAACCAGTAGAAATGATACATAGATGATCTGTTTGCCTCTATATATTATACTTTAGTTTTGCGTGGAACATTCAAGTGGCCGTTATCGCAAATAGTATCTGGCCACGAGGTTGGAGATCTTGTCCATCTTCGGCTGTGGCCATTCACCTCAGTTTTCTCGGTAGATTGTCGACGAATGTGTGTAAATAGCATATTTAGAAAATTACCCAGTTTTTTGCCGATACCATTATTTGTCTAGGCGGAATGGAGATGATTTAATTGCTCGGCACGAGTAAGAAACCAGCCGTTCAGCTTAATCTTCGGCTTCTAATCAAAATTAGCCATATTTACTGTTTTAGAGGCACTTCCTAAGCTTTTTTTTACTGATAGCACATTAAAATCAAACTATTTTTTAGAAACAAGTCTGTTAAATTAACCTATTTTCACTGACTAGATTAATATTATCTTCATCGATATTTGCTAGGTAGGATCTGTTGTTCGTTAAGCCAAGCATTGTTATGGCTACGAGTGATTTGAAGATTATTTTCATTTACAGATGTCGATTGCTAGAGTACACCTAGATATGTTTTCTACTGCACTGCTGTCTATTGAGCTAAGTATTAAGTTGTATTTTTTATTCTTATAGATTATAATCAATTACAGTTGACATAACTTAATTTGACTGTTGTTTAATTCATTTTTTTACTTCATTAATATTTGCGAGCATATTGGTTGTCATTCATTTGTTTTTGCAGGCGGCAACATTATGGCTGCAGGAGATCATAATAGCAATAACATTTCGGCTAATGTTAGTCATGCTTCGCACGGCCAAAAATCGTCAGTTGCATCTTCCGGATCGTTTTCACGTGAATTAGGCCATGTTTCCTCATCTGGATCAAGTGCGGCTCTTTCCGTGCCTCTGTCTAGTCGAGGTGGCCAATCTGAACCATCTTTGTCGAATCCAGGAGGATTAAGCGGACAAGCAGCATTGAATGCAAATATGTTAAGAGCGTTAAGTGTTTTGGTAAATGCTAAACCAATGCTGACTATATTGTTCTTGTCATGCGTAATCGGATTTAGTTCGTATTTCTTTTAGTCAATTGTTTAAATTTTAGTGAAATTTGGAATTTGTTTACTTCGGAATCACTCGTCAATTTCTTTGAGTGCATTGGCAGCCTTCTAAGCCAGTGTACGCTGGTACAACTTTGATGGCCTAATGTACCGGTGTCTTCACTCGATTTGTATTTAGGTCACTATCTGCTGAGCATTGATGACAAATCGAAACTAAAATTTACTGCGCGAACTCGTCTGTTCGACCGCTTTTCGATGTTTCGTTCTAATCTAGCTAAGGAAATCCGGTCGTGTTAGTCGAGGCACTAACTCATAAGACAGCTCAAGCGTTTTGTTCACCAGTGTACTGGTAGAGGAGGTTTCACGTTATCGGGTACATGATCACACTGCACAATACTTACGTTGCCACATACTATTTGCATGTACACAATATGCAACCAGCAGTGATAAACCTAGGCCTGTTGTTAGGCATAAATATTTTTGTTTCTATATGTTTGAGCTGTATAGGGCATCATTGCGCGCATGGTTTAAATATCTATATTTCATGAATATATTTCTTAACCTTATTTTAAGAAAATAATATCTTCAGCCAATGTTCGTTTAATTATAATATATTTTAATTATGCTCCTTAATGCGTAGATTAATTAAAATCATTAAACCTTTAATGTTTTATATTTTACACAAAGGTACGAATAAAACTATTTTTATGGATGGGAAGTCGTAAAGAAAATGTATATATATATATATATATATATATATATATATATATATATATATATATATATATATATATATATATATATACATTCACAGTACTCATGTGCAAAGACAAAAATAATTATTATCAGATCAAAGAACCGTTTATTACCCTGATCTGCGTTTTGGCTTACGCAGCTTTCATTGTTCCAGTAGTTTTCTTTTGGCAAGATATTTCGGCTGACCTATTAGCCTTCATCGGTTGCAATATGCCTCACAAGTTTAACAAACGAAACTAATGAAGCAAGCGCGTTATTTCCTCTAGCCATAATATTTATACCTCAGACTGACCTTTCATTAGATATTCGCGTGTCACATGTGTGTGTGTGTGCATTTTCATAACTGTTGTTTTCATCTAACTAATTTAGACCAGAGTGGCTGAATAATAATTTATCAATTGCATGCGATAACTATTCGTTTTACACACTCAATGTAAATGACGTAACTGAGATGGCCTCCACTTTCAGGTGGGGAGACCCATAATTCAGAAACACTCGTCATAAAAACATGCCATGAGTGATAAAACTAGAAGTCCGAAAGACCAATGCACATGTTAAATTACAATTCAAACCACTAGGTTGTACTCAAGATAGACAAGTTAATAACAGTTATTGGCATACTATTAAATAGGCGCACGCCACGCATGTGCATGTGTATGTGTATGCATAACTAAAAAACTTGGTTAAATTATTTTTGATACACATGTACGTACATCTAAATGAAACTGCAGTCAATAGACATTAATTTACCCTTTGCACGCGTCAGACAAATTATTTATAAATATTGTATTATTAGAATAATCTCAATAGGTAGGGTGGGGGTGCAAAACACAAAATTAGGGTTCAAATCACTAAGAGTTTTAAAATCAAACGATTAGTTAGAGATGAAATTTAGAAAGACTATATTCATAATAATTGATTATTCATTACTTGAACAATAAGCCCACTAATTAGTCAATCTTAATCCGATGTTCTTAATCTTTTACTGGAGCTAGCTTCAGTTTCCAATTCATGCAATCGCCTTTTCCTGCCATTAGCTAATGCGGTATTCCAAATCGAACCTAAAGATTTTTCAACAGCTGTTTCATTCATAATATTATCTCTAGATTTAATTTCGATAGATTCCCTAATCAATCTCGTCACCCTATTACGACTACATATTGCTATGCGTTTGCATTCCTCCCAGTCGATAGTATGCCCAGTCTCCACTACATGACGAGCAAGATCAGATTTAGCAATATGTCCATACTTACACGCAGTTTTATGTTCACCTCTTCTTACTTTGATTGGGCGCATGGTCTCACCAACATACTTGAGACTACAATCATTGCATGGGATCTCATACACTCCTGATGTTTCTAGTTTTATCACTCATGACATGCTTTTATGACGAGTGTTTCTGAATTATTGGTCTCCCCCCATCTGAAAGTGAGTGCCATCTCAGTTACGTCATTTTCCATTGAATGTGTAAAACGAATAGTTAACGCATGCAATTGATAAATTATTATTCAGCCATTCTGGTCTAAATTAGTCAGATGAAAACAAGTTATAAAAATGCACACACACACACATGTGCCACGCGAATATCTAATGCAAGGTCAGCCTGAAATGTAAATATTATGGCTAGAGGAAATAATGCGCTTGCTTCATTAGTTTCGCTTGTTAAACTTGTGAGGCATATTGCAACTGATGAAGAATAACGGTAAATTCAGCCGAAATATCTTGCCAAAAGAAAACTACTGGAACAATGAAAGCTGCGTTATTCAGAACGCAGATCAGGTAATTTCAATTAATCCAGTTTCGCAAAAGCACCCGTATTCAAAAACCGTTTCTTTCTCATATTCTGCTCAAGTATCTACAAATGAGCATATATGAATTAAAGGCTCAACAAATCAGAAAAATGGAAACGTTGCGAGAGTGTCAAAATGAGAAAACAACCAATCAATTGTGTGTGCTACCAGTTCAAGCTCAATATCTGAACATGTTTCTTCTGTTTGCTCAAATCAGGCTACAATTTGTTTATCCATTAAGTATGTAGCTAACTCCCTTCTGTTATTGCATTTAGTAATTATCTTAAATTCTACATCTGGAAAACATGCGTTTGAGGTTTCAACTATATTTTGCGCAATTGCAGACGTGTATTAACTATTTGATTTTAAAAATGCGTTTAAGTTGTAATGCTCTCTCGTTCGAGTAATTGGCCCGTAACTATGGACATTCCGGTCTGACGACCGGTGGGTAGAAGCTTGTTAGTCCGGGAATGGTAGCATGAACCGTGCCGGGTCCAAAGAGACACAGCCATTATTCTGTTTCATTTGAAGCCTCGACTTTGGCCCAGCGGCGCAGTAACTTTTATTGTTTGACGGAATGAGGGCAAGTGTGCCAGACGTGAAGGGAAAGTTTCGGCTGCTCAAGGAAATGTTGGCCACTGGCATTTGGACGGATACTGTTTTAATCAGCCTTGGTTGATGGTAAATTGTTCCATTTAAATTACTATTAGTATAACGGTACGAATGTTATTTACCAGCAATCAAAGAGAAACTGCGGTTAATGACGACTTCACAAATTATTTACCAATATACATGCGCAAGTTGTCGATCAAATTACGTAGGCTGATCGAACGAGAAAACATTAAGACTTAAATGCCTGTTTTAAATCAAATGGTAAATACACATCTGCAATTGTGAAACCTCACACGTATGTTCTCCAGATGTAGCATTTAGGATAATTACTAAATGCAATAACAGAAGGGAGTTAGCCACATACGAAGCTTTATGGATAAACAAACGGTAGCTGGATTTATGCAAACAGAAGCATGTTCAGGCATTGAGCTTGAACTGGAGGTGATGCACGCAATTGATTAGTCGTTCCTTATTTCATACTCTTTCCATGTTTACATTTTTCTATTTTGTTTTGACTTTCAATTTATATATAAAGACAAAGAGAGGAATATGAGAAAGAAACGGTTTTGTTTTTGATAAAAATTCTTTTGGCACATGTAAATGGTACTATGGATATTATATATATATATATATATATATATATATATATATATATTAATATATATATAATGTTAATTATGATAGTGTAGCTGCAAAAATTTTTCTTAAATATTAGTATTTGCAATCAGATGAGATAACTTGTCCTTAATATAAAATATCAGAAGGCTTATATATAAACTAGTGCATTATAAATGAAACTGAGCCATATTATCTGGAAATACATTCATGTATTTGTACGGTGCAATCAACGTAATTATTCTGATGTCTTTCATTCCGATTGCATTATGTTAAATTTCTTATTATTTTGCAATATTCGCAAAAATAATTTTTTTTCATAGTTTTCAATTTGCGTATAATTAAGTCGTCAATGGTATAAAGCAGTACTACTATTGTTTTTAACTTATTTCAAGAATCCAACTGGTGTCATGAAACCGTTAATAGGCAGTAGTACAATGTCTTCGACACATGGAAGTCTCAATCGTTTCCGATCTGATAGACTTTCGGGTAAGTCAATTATTAATCTAATTAACTGCACTCTATGGCTATATTTCAATTCATAACCAGAGACTGTTTCTCGCACATTTGGTTACAGAAGGGCCTAAACCGGTGTGTTTAAATTAACCAGTTTAAACACTCGATTATTGATTATTGAAGATTTTTTCATATCGTGGTGTTTTGGTTAATGAGAGTACGACACAGTGTCATCAAATGACCGAGATCTTGAATAATAGTCCCTGTCATTGAATTCATAAACGTGCTGTTCTACAAGCTAGTCTTGAGGCAGGGAATACGCAAATGTCCTTCTTTAAGTCTGATGACTTGTCAGCTTGGATGAAAATGTCTAAGCGTTGCAAAATTTAGTCATGATGGACGTAACACCTGGGTAAACGAAACCAATGAAAAACCAATTTCACCAGCGATATATATAATTCACTGTATATACAGCGTATCCGTGGTGATTGGCGATAGCCAATCGCATTGAAAAATTCTCGTTACGACAATACATCAGCAACCGTTAAAAAAATTGTGACCAATACAGGCTGGTTCTCCGCGACAACGAATATATCGGTATAATTTCAACTTCATTGATAGAGAATATACTGTCCAGAATGAGAAATCTTGTGGCCAACGCCTGTTGAACCTCCTGGAGTTGGTTTAGTTGTCACAGTCCGGCTAGAATGGGTGCCTCTCATTTCCCAGAAAGAAGGCAAAATAAACAAGATAGTTAAATACTGTTTGTTGCGAAGAGCTAATATATATGCAAGTATGTATTAGGTTTTGCGAACCTAGTAACAAATTAGTTCAGTTGTGACCAGAAGGATAAACCAAAGGCAGCATGAATTGGTGAAAGTATAATCTCATGCATATTCGTTTCAAGCTTTACTATGACTCCATCAGAGAGCCGGTATTACGCCCTTTAACCACTATATATTTGGTAGAAGAATGTGGAATAATAGGACGGTACTCATCGATTTCAAAAAATGTATCAGTTACTAACACAATAGCCATAGTGTTAGTATCCTTTACAGACTCGGTATATATATTATATAGTGTGAGTTAGCATTGAAGTCGTATTGTCGTTGACTTTAGATTATGTTAGCTTCACTATTACAGGTTTACACATTCGTCTAGGAGATTGTACCGTCCTATTATTCCACATTCTTCTACCAAATATATAGTGGTTAAAGGGCGTAATACCGGCTCCTACTGATGAGTCGCCAGTAAGCACGAAACGAATGTGCATGAGATTATATTTTCCGTTCATGCTGCCTTTGGTTTATCCTTCTGGTCACAACTGAACTAATTTGTTACTAGGTTCGCAAAACCTAATACATACTTGCATATATATTAGTTCTTCGCAACAAACAGTATTTAACTGTAATATATTGAATTGAATGATGTCATGCTTACCGCGAAATGTGATAACTGATATCGATGAAGGCCAGAGTGTATGGTTTAACTGGAGTAACAGGTGTTCAGAAATTGTTGTAATTCTCAATTTCGGTGAACTATAACATAAATTGATATCCATTATGTTGGTACCATGTACCGACTCGGAAGCCATAGTGTTAGTACCATGTACCTTTTCGGTACAATAATGTTGGTATCGGTTACTAACACAATAGCCATAGTGTTAGTATCCTTTACAGACTCGGTATATATATTATATAGTGTGAGTTAGCATTGAAGTCGCATTGTCGTTGACTTTAGATTATGTTAGCTTCACTGTTACAGGTTTACACATTCGTCTAGGAGATTGTACCGTCCTATTATTCCACATTCTTCTACCAAATATATAGTGGTTAAGGGGCGTAATACCGGCTCCTACTGATGAGTCGCCAGTAAGCACGAAACGAATGTGCATGAAATTATACTTTCCGTTCATGCTGCCTTTGGTTTATCCTTCTGGTCACAACTGAACTAATTTGTTACTAGGTACGCAACACCTAATACATACTTAAACAAGATAGTGTTTATTTATATCATGGTTTCAATCTTGATATAAACACCTGACTAATTATGTACATAGATGTGTCAGTATAAACTAAAAATTGTATAGTTTTAAAAAGGAAATTCCTCCAGTAGACCATTTTTGTCCTTATTCGGAACTCTTCTTTGCCGAGGACAGGGCTCAAATATGGGCACACTCTAAATACAATTATCAGTTATATATCAACTAATGTTTCTTGGTTAGCGTTTACTTAATGTTGAATCTTTAGACCTAACGTTCAAACTAACCACCGCCAATCTATCATTATAGAACAGACGCCACGCTAACTGAAAAGCGTTAATACTTATGTAATTAAACGAATCAAGATTTGTGAATGTGATAACTATTATTTCAAATCAAGGTTGCGATGTTAATATTATGTACGTACATCTGTATGTATAAACTCTAAATCGTATAATATATAAAAGGCAATTCGTCTAGTAGACCGGTTTCGTCCTTTTTGAATACCGTATCAATTATTTGAATCACGGTTGTGGTAATTCTTCTAAGTACCTAATCAATTCCAAATTATAACGAAACAGGACTACTTGATGAATGGCATTTGCATTCTTTTGCAATGCATATTTTATATTGATAACATTTTTATTATATATAATTTTAATTATATACCTTGTTGCCAAATGAATATTATTTTTATTATATTTTTTTGTATAATATAAACATTGCTTAAAATTGTCCAGGTTAACCGATAAGTTCATTACTGATATGTCAATAAAAGACAATGAGCATTGTGTATGATGAATGTCCAGATTCGAACCCTGTCCGCGGTAAATTTTAAATAGCACGCATTGTTAAGTTAATAAGGACGATATCGGTCTACATCTTGCTGAGAAATGTATTTAAATAATGGGACAGTTGTTTATATCAAGATCGCAGCCTTATTTTAATTACTTTGTATCACCGCCCGCGCAACCAATATTTTTTTCAAATTGGGTAACATTACTTAAAACGCCATGTGTCTTCACATAAGAGCATACAAATATAAGTTGACGTGCACGCAAATAATTCAAGAACAGAGAGGTACTTAATTTGTTTCATCGCTATTATCCTTTTCGCCATTATACTCACATTAATAATGTTAATTAATTAAAATAAAAGTTGATAAATATATACATATGGACTAAAATTCACTGAGTAAAATATAATTCGACTATTCTAGCGCAATTATCCTACTACACTTTCTAGGTGGCCTACTTAGGCATGAATAATTTAAAATTTTAAAAAATATGTACACATTATCTTAAAGTTCAAACATTAAATATAACTAAATCGTTTCTAATGCTAATGCCAAATTGGAAGATCTAAATCAAACAGAAACGCACATAAAAATATACTTGATAATGATTAATCAGACAGTTAATCGGCTATATATCTGAACTATTATAAAAATGATTTCGCGAGACAGTTAAAGCTAGCTGCACTACTATAACAATGATTTTACCAGACAATTATCTGTAACTAGTAGCGCTACCATGAATAAAGCATTGGCGACAACCACAGCACTTTGCTTTTGGAGGTTTAGTAGAAATGTCCACGACCAATTGGAACAGGGTAGGATCCATATCACTTTTCTGTCTAACGCAGACATCAATCAAGCAAGTCACAAATATTACCTGGCTGGATCATTCGCATGTGGAAAGAAAGACTGATCATTGTTCTCGCAAGAAAACGCCACCATAAAAAATAAGTCTATAAATAAGTTATTTTTACTCAATTTCAGTTTCGGGAGAAGATATCGTAAGTTGTTCTAGACAGCAAGGACTTTTAAACAGCTAACTGTACTAGAAATTTATTTGTAGTTGAAAATTATTTGTTACAATCCAATAAGAACTGAACGTTCACTGATGAATTTCCTTTACTACACTAGAGGATGCTCAGATCATACTGATAAATGTACTTATATATTGGGACAGGTGTTAATATTAGTATCATAACTTTCACCGCTCACGCAAAAATGTTCATGTCGTTATGCAAATAAATAAATAATACCAGAGCACCTTTTTTGGTGATAATACTATAAAGATGGCCGGCTGCTTCGTCCGATCTAGAAGCTCATTTAATTTTGATTATGTGCGTATTCTTGTGACACTATCTCATTTTGAGCGGCAGATGCTCTATAAAATCAGAGTAAATCGATAAGGTGAAAATATCTCAGCTACCTGTTTAGAAAGTAGACAACTTGATTAATACAAACTTAGGGTGTAGTATAATGTGGTGTGTGATCTATTATGGTGGAAATTGTGGATTCAATTAGGTTATGAAAATACTTTTAAAAGTGTGGTTTTACTCTGGACTGTCACTCTTTGGTGAAACTTCGAGCAGTCCAGAGTCAAATATTTGATCCGATATGCACAATCCAAGAAACTTCGTATGTTGTGTTGTAGGTTGCAATAAAATTAGCCATTCTTTAAATTCAGATTTTAGCCATTTTCTAAATTTTCTCTCCATACTTATTTCTTACATTCCGGTCAAAATATGTCATCATATTAATTGTTTCTAAATTTTATATACGATTTGAGATGTTGCACAGTTTGTATTTCTTCAGAAGTGAAGGATTTTTTATTGATTTAGTTTTAGATTCTTTTAACAATATATTTTAATTCTTGTAATTCTTTTTTCTCGTGTTTGCAGACGATAATAAGCGTCTTCCAAACCTAGCGAGCCTCGGACAGGCGCAGTTAGGCGCTCAGTTGGCTCAGGCACTAACCAGACAAATTAATCAATTAAATAGTTCTCATGCTGTTGGCGGTGGCACGGTTAATAGTGGAAGCAACTCATTTAGTATTGGTCCAAGTATCAGTTCATCAGCTACCAGGACACTTTTTGTTGGTAATTTGGAGGCAGATATTGGACAATCCGAAGTAATGGGCGTTTTTTCGCGTTACGGCATTGTACAAAATATTGACGTCAAACACACAGGTGGACCATCAGGAGGAAGTTCTAGTTCAGGTGTAACTGCTAGTGGGGAACGGTCCAGCAGCTCCCCGTGTTTTCTGTTTGTACGCTTCGCAAATGTTGACATGGCTGTTAGAGCGCATCATGCTATGCATGGAAAGCCCGTTCGTAAAAACATTTCCAAGGTAAGTGATTTTAAATTTAAAAATTGGTGATAACGGAATGCTATGTCGATTGAAATTTCTAGCACTAGGCGGGCTATTTCAAACGTATTAGCTATGATATTATAGGTCTTGGTCCGTTAAAATGAAATTCAGATAACCAAAAAATTTTACAGTATGTTAGCTATGACTATGCTAGTCCGTAACCAAAGAAGTTCCGGCCTTACCTCCAGCGGGAACTAATTATTCTGTTCTGTTATGGTTGCGTGAACTTCACAGGGTCTAATTGCATTCAGCAATCGTCCCGTTTGTGGTGAAGCCTTGAGTTCGATTTTAGAAGGTAGCACCACTATCAAATTGGTAATGACGGAATGAGAGCATGTGTGCTCAGTGCGAACTGCAAGTGTCAGGTTGTAAAGGAAACTGACCACTGGTGCCTTTTGAGATAATGCTCGTCCGTCTTAGTTGACACACATTTTAGGAGAAAGAAAAATTTTAATAAAATCCATCCCCACTAGAAATGGCAACCTAATGATCTTTACAACCTACATATAACTATGAATAATTCTAGCAATAATGAATCTATATTGCATCAGACGTCGCATTGTCTTCTGAGTCGTGTAGGGTGGATAAGCGAAATCAAACGACTTCATTTATATTTCAGCCTCTTGTTCTTCACTTTCCTCCTTGTATCTAACAGTAGTTATCTGATAGAACACATGAATATGGTGGATGTTGATTAAATTACTCATTCCAATGTCGTATTAGCAATTATCGTAAATAATTCAAATAAACTACCATTCATTGATCCTAGGTTATTTTTTAACGCCAGCGCATTTAATGTGCGAAAATTTTAAAAATTGGACAAGAAGAAGCTCTAGCTCATCTGTTTGATAAATAATATATTTTGCCTAGCTGGAAATAATGCAAGATCATATACGTATTACAGAACTGGGCTATGAACCTCTGGTTCCATGAATTTTTTTCAATATGAAAAATAAGGCAAGTATGTATTAGGTGTTGCGGACCTAGTAAAAATTTAGTTCAGTTGTGACCAGAAGGATAAACCAAAGGCAGCATGAACGGAAAGTATAATCTCATGCACATTCGTTTCGTGCTTACTTGCGACTCATCAGTAGGATGGTATTACGCCCTAACCACTATATATTTGGTCAAAGAATGTGGAATAATAAGACGGTACAATATTCTAGACGAATGTAAACCTGCAATGGTGAAGCTACCATCATATAGTCTACGACAATGCGATTTCAACGCTAACACACACTATATAATATATATATATATATATATATATATATATATATATATATATATATATATATATACTGAGTCCGTAAAGGCTACTAACACTTTGGCTATTGTGTTAGTAACCGATACCAACATTATTGTACCGAAAAGGTACAATAATGTAGCTCACTATTTATTCTTCTGCAGGTAATTGCATTGACCCCCTTTGATGCGCTAATGCTAGTCATTTGTTGTGCGAAGGCAACCCGCCATTTACAACGGATTCTTCCTTCCAGTTTTTGGCCATAGGTTTGTACAACAGCTTCTGAGCCTTTTTTTCACCGTGGTTGAAAATTTCAGAAGGCCCATCATGAAGTTGTACTTTTGTCATTTCTTGAAAAGTAGTGTATTAATTATTATATCTCTAACGAGATCGAGGAGCCGATTTATCACTGATTATGCCTTATCATTTTATGATGGATTGAAGAGATTGTGGAAGTGAATGCTTTGCCTCGGTTCATAAACTAGAGACGCCGATAGTCCAGTGGAATTGGAACCTGTCTGCTTTGAACTTATAATTTGTTTAGTCTGGTGGGCTTCGGAGCTGTTTTTAATCTGTAAACAACATGATTCTATTATTGATAGCTACTGATGTGTCTTCCAGAAGGTAACTCGGTAAACTTGCAAGCCGGCGTGCGAGCGCTCTTATTCGCAGCAGCTGACGCATACGGAAGAAGTGCTTTTTAGTAGTGGTAGTAAAAACGACTAGTCAGATGTCATGTTCTGAGAAAAAAGGCCATGATGTGATTTTCCTTCTCAGCGTCTCTGATGATTTGTTTGGCAATATATTTGGATTTCACTTGTATTTTATTGGCCGAGTGATTAGTCAGATATATTGGTTAAATCCGTGAAGAAGAACCCGTAGTACACTCTCGTGTCTTCGACATGGGAAATTTGTGAATATCACACCGTGATAATTTATTATAAACAACGATGAGATCAAAAGTGTTCACATGTAATGCTTCTTTAAAAGATTAAAAGATTAGGCGGCCATTGAATATCAAGTGCCACATTGCGGTCTATGTAGTCAAATGCCTCCTTGAATTCTAGTAAGACTTCTACCTTTGGAAGTTTTCGTAAATCCTCTCCGTGATACAAATCCAACTTTTTCCCAATATTTTTTCGCGTGAAGCATTGAGATGGCATTAACTTATTACATCAAATAAAACAATCATTGATTGCGCATTTTGTGATACCAATTCTTTAAATAAAGTTTGCTGGCTTTAAGTAAATACCAGTTGTCGGACAATATAGCAAAACTACCATCAGTCACACGTACAAAGCGAATAAATTAAATATGTCGAATCAAATTTACACCACTAATGTTATCGAACAAACTATAGTTGAATTTTTAAAAGAGGATAATTTTCATTTTGTTTGTGGGATGAGTTTTCCGTTAAAAAATTTCCGTAACGGAAGCCGAAATTTCCAGTGTAAAAATGCAACCAATTGATGCAAGCACTCTTGCGAACACCAATGGCCAGGAAATTAATCAATTTCCTGTTACACAACATCTTTCGTTTATTGGAAACTGATAGTCAACAACATTTTTAAATGCAATTGTCAGTTATTTTAAAGGACGTCTTCATGCGTGCTGTACTAAGTTAGCTATTTATAGGAGTCCCCTTAATTAGATTATTATTTGGTAGTATTACTGCGCAGAGAAGAACGCACTTTTTAGGTGATATTCTCGAGGACTACTGGATCTCAATGCGAAAAAAGCTGACGTCCGTATATTTGTCTGTCTGTCTTTGCTTACGTACGTATTTCTGTATACTTGAGTGTATGTGTATGTGCATGATGTATTCAAGTAAACTTTTGTGTTAGTTTGAATACCTACACATAGGTGTGCATCAATGTATGAATATAGATGTTGGTGCGTTCATTACAAGTGATATATTTTATTTTATTTAATGCTAATGCGCTGTGTTAAGGTTGGTTTCGCGAAGCCTGCAACTGAATCTGTGGCTCTTTATGTCGGCGGTGGTTTTGGACCTGGCCTAATTGGCCCAACTGCACATGATTCTTTGGACCGATTTTTTTCTCGTTTTGGTCGTGTTGCCAGCATTCATCTTCCGTCAAACGGTGTAATTGCTTTAAGTGGGCCTAGCGGACCGCATCCGGGCTGTGTTGTCGTCTTTGAGACTATTGAATCTTCTGTCTCAGCATGGCGTGCCCTACGTGGTGCAGGATTCTCACCTAGTGACTTTGGTTTACCATCATTTGTACCTACCGTTAGAGATGGAAACCAGTCATCCGTTCGCTATTTATTGGTGGATTTTGTTGCCATGGATGGCATAAGTCAAGCGTTGGTGCCTACTCCAATGATGCCGAACGACTTTGGGTCAACCCAACAAAGAATTACCGGTGCTTCGTCAGCCGTAACTTCTGTGTCTCATACCGGTGGACCTCATGGTAAGAATTTATTGAGTACCAGCGAACTTTCTATTAATGTATAGATCTATGTTAACTACGAGTTTTTTCATCGTTTAGTATTAATCTAATGCTTAATTTGAAAGGAGATCTGGCGTTTCGTTAATTTAGTCTTCTTATTGCCATTGAAAAGTTTTTAAAACATTGTCATAGCTTAAAGTAAGTCAGTAAGTTTTCGTATCTGGTATTAACCCTTCATTGTAATTGATGCCATTGATTCGAAATATACTAAATTTATTATCAAGTGATGAAAAAAACATAAATTGGATAAAATGGTTCTGTAGCTGTTTGTTAAGGGATTAAACTTGCGGAAACAGTTGTTTTGATTGTGCCCGTCCTGAGTCGAGTTCTATATTATCTATTTATATAATCATACAAACTGGCTGTTGTGTGCTCATTCGTCTGTAATTTGGATTGTGGAAACTTTATCAATGTTTGTGTTATTAAATGAAGGAGACATCAGTTAGTGCTCTTGAGGCCAATGTATGAAAGGTCTTTCGCAGTGAAGAAAACAGAGTGTGCTAAACCTCTTCGATCAAGAATCCAGTCACCTGCTCGTGAAATGTGAGTGTGGATTAAAGAAGGCTATTTTGCCTATGCGCGTCGTTGACGAATTCACTTGACACACCCAATTACTTATCTCGAAATTTCTGCGCAATTCTGAACAACGTCTATTTATTGCGTTAGCTTCTTATTATATTTCACTTTTCTATATATGGACTATAAAAGAATACTATGTCGCCTATTCCTAGTGATGGTTTGTATTCGCAGCTTTCCTTCTCCTAGATAGTCTTCCAACCAAGGTTGATGAGCACTATCTGCCCAGATGCCAGTGGCCAAAGTTTCCTTCAGCAGCCGAAACTTTTTCTTCTGGTCTGGAACGCCTGCTCTCATTTAGACACTACACATTTAACTGATGTCGCCTTGCCCGAATGCTAACTTGGTCATAATGGTGTTGTGGAGAGGTTTAGTTTGCCTCATTTCTGTGAGCTATCCTGATAAATTTACTCTCATGGTGGCAAGGTATTCCTTCTCTCTACCCTTCTCTCTCTCTCTTCGTAAATCTCATCAATAATTTGTCTAAATTCACTTATATAATTTTTTACCTATTATAGTTATATGGCAGTGAAACATTAGTCACTTGACTTTTGTGTGGCTGGACATGATGATGATGACACATTTAACAAAAAAAGTAACTGCGCAGTTAGACCAAACTCGAGGCTTCACATGAAACGGGATGATGGCTGTGTCCCTTTATGACCCGTCAAGGTTCATGCTACCAATCCCGGGTTGACTAGCTTGAGCCCGCCGGTCATCAGGCCGGAATTGTGGCTACTGGCTTCTCATTGGGGATGCATACTCACAAATATAATAATAATTTAAATTTAAAAGTGTTTTGTTAGCGTGTCACATTTTCGCAGGAAAAAACGTTAAGTTGCAGACGTATGTGTAACAGCAATCTTGTTTTGAACACACCAAATTGATGTGCTCCAACAAATGTGAAATCAATCTATTACCGCATGTGCGTAAATAAGAATGCCTACAGATAAAGTTCCAACTAAAGATGACATTGAATGCAGATAGCAGCGGAATTGCGTCTTTTACACTAGGTAGAGGAAATCTGGTGGTGGATGTTATCAAAGTTTAATAACATGATAAATATCTGAACGCTAAAACAAAACGAAATCAATTACTTTTCGTTTCATTGCCTCTTCACCTTTGTATTGGCTAAAGCCGAACCTGTTTCTAGACGATAGCTTTTTCTGTATACTTGACAATTAAAAATGAATGGAATATGTGAACAACACGAATAGATTATCTCTACACATGCGCATCACTCAGTTAAAAATTTCGGAATATTCTAACACTGTAGTTACCTATATTGAGATATTAGTCATTAATGATTCAACATCAAACGTGCAAATCCCATTATTTTTAACGTTCAATTTGTGTACCTTATCAATAAATTTAAACAAAAATTTAACCCGTAATCTGATAAATGATATCTCACCGGCGTCAATAGATTAGCCAAAAATTTGGTCAGTTTGTGGTTTGTCGTATTTGTCATTGGCACAGTTTGTCGACCTGGAATAAAAATGCAGTCGTTCTTTTGTTTTTATATGAGATCCGCCTTTAAGATCGATAACACACCAAGAGTCCTATCTAGGGCTGGCATGAATTCAAAAGAAAGTCCTCGCAGACGCGCATGTATTATTTGTAAGAAATCAGTACAATAATGAAAGCAGCTTTTGAGCCGCAGATTTCAGCATTAAATATTAAATATTTTTATTTTTGTTTTACTAAATCGATGCACTTTATACGAGCAAAATCCTGAATATAATTGATTATAATAAAGTATGTTTTTACGGAAAAAAATGGCTTCTGATGGATTTGAAAACATAGTAAGAGGATTGACTGCACAAATGAATAAATTGACTGCGGTGGTAAGGATAATTAAGTCTCGACTGGATGACACTAATAATAAATGCTGAGGGAATCAGCATATACGACCCAACTGATATCGATGAAGTCAAAACCTCAACGTCTAAATGAAAGGTGAGAGATAACCCATCGCTCACTATAGGTGTAGTTATCCAAATGAGCTTTTAAAACTCGTATTATAGGGGATTAATGGAATACGATAGTAGAAAAGTGTGCTTAGTACATCTATACCATGAATATTGTTCAGCACTAGTAGGGCTAAGTCTTTACATTTGGAGATCTAAATTACTTACAAAATTTAATCACCGTTTTCTAAGAAGCATGGCCCATTTGTTTTGCTAACAAAGAAGCAAATACGTTGTGCATAAATCTCTCTGATCTACAAATTAGCGGTGCTCGTTAAAGAAGCAATTAAAACTATTCCGTAAGGCTTAGTCGTGTTTTACGTTTCCCTACTGCCCGATTGTTTTTGAGGCGCTATTTCTTCAATCGGCACTGGAACAGACTTAAGACACTATAAGAATGTGGCGTGGTAAATAAATTTGAAGTCATCTATAATTTAGTTAGAAAGTACAAGAAATTGATCACTGCTAGTTTATTATAGTCTTCGGTTGAAGCACAGGGTTATTTGGCATCGACTCGTGCTTACACCCGTAATCTTGTCGTAGATTACTAGCAGAGAGAACTTGTTAAAAGTTTTGTATTTTATTGACAGGAACAATTGCTCGATGGGTTCGCGTTATGAAGCGACAAAATAGAGATCCTGGAAACTGTGTTTCTCATGTATTCTTATTCTCGAAAAATAAAGTTTTGCTTGTGTTTTATTAGAGATGATGACGAAATCGAGCGAAAATGCAGACCAAAATAATCTCAAACTAAGAAAAGTGTTTGAAATTGATTGTAATTGATTTGTTTCGCACGGCGATAACTAGGTAGTATTGTAAGTTTTTAAACTGTTTGCAGCCACGTCTAAAATTTAAGTATATTTTAATTTGTTCACAGGCACCGCATCGCTTTCCAGTAGCCAATCATTCACGAATAGAACACTTCGTGGAAACGAGGACAGACTACCATTTAATGCAGCAAACTCGAGTTCCAGTTCGGGGGAAGCTGGTTCATTAATACGGCTAAGACCAAATGTTAATCAGACAGATTTAAGACGTTCCGGGCATTCTCCGAATTTATCACAACAAGCTGGTTCATTGTCACGAAATGGTACTGCAGTAACGGGTGACTTGGATTATTACGGTGAGGACAGACGCCATGTAAATGCCCGGATTAAGCCGCATTCGCGAAATCCGATGAATATTACACCTGAAGATTTAGATGCGGCTAGTGAATTAAGAAATCCGCTGCATGGCGGCAACCAGGAGAAAGCGACATCTTTGGCATTTCCTGGAGCTAATTCTGCGCATCTCGATGCAGTTGGTGGTATACCACCTGATAATCACGCGCCACAGTTCCGTGGAGTCCCACCAATTAGTAACCGATTCAATCAAGGAGCTCTTATTCCAGTGGCGTTTGCTGATCGGGATAGAGACTTTGGCTGTTCTGCAGGGCAGTTATCTTGGGAGAGTATGAGTGCCGACAGCATGTTAGCAAACGCATGCACACTGGATGATTTATCATTTTGCCTCCAGCCATCATTGGCTATTGCTCGAATAATTTGCAAAAAGTCGCGCTTTTATTGTCGCTTACTTTATCTTGCAGGTGACAGAAGGTTTGTCGATAGTCTTCTTACAAAATCAATTTCTACGTCATCCTTATCTTCGTCTACTTCAAAAAGGCGTTCCTTGGTAGTCAGTAAAATTACGCCGCTAATCGAACAAGGCATGGACATTCGACCAGATGTAATATATGATACAACTGGCACACCAAGGCAGAAACGACTTTTACCCGAAGATGTCGAACAGGTGTGTTTCATTTACGTGGTTTAATATTTGAAAATAATTTTGCCGATATCTACATCTCCTGGCTTCGCCTAAGAGTGCTCATGTTGTCCAGATGTCATTCGAACTTCATATATAAAGACGCACACCAGCTCAATTTGCCACTTCTGCATGTCCGATAAGTTAGGAATTTAATCATATTTGTGCGTATATGCATGAATAAACAGAGAAAGGTCCTCCAGAACTGTGGGCTCCAGTATAACCTTGAACCATTCCGTCTAGAAACTCAAGAATCAGCTTTAACAGTTGCGTTTTCATTGTACGTTTGATGGCAAGAGTTTAGCTCTATTTATAAGGCGATAAAATTGACGGTCGCACTTCTCCTTACTTTCCATGAAACTAGTAATTGTTAACGGCAAATGATAGCAACTATTTATAGAATCGATCGGTGCATCATGTTTTCTAAAGTATTCGTTTATTATATCCATTTCCTAAAGGTAAAATTAGACAATACCTCCAGTACCCGCGGTAATGCTTGTGGACAAGGCCATTGAAACGTTCTTTTTTATTGGGCGTCAGATTTCTACATATTTGCCCTTATAGATTAATTCGTATACTTCTTTTCAGGTTGTGTTCTCCGAAGAATAGGATTGAATAACATTCTAATCCATTCTGGAGTTTATTTTCTTTGGCGAGAAGGAACATAAAGAAAAGCCTAACTCGACGACTTTCATTTAAATATGGAAAAAACGTTAATTCTAATGAATTGTAGTTATTGGAAGAAATATACCATATTGAATGATTTAATTTAAAATACTTTAATGCAATGCATCAATTTGGAATAGTTTCTATTAGCAAAACATGTGTTTCATAACCTATAATAATAGACTAAATGTTAACTCGCCATCTTTTGGCTAAGGGTTATTCGATATACCAGTGATGGCTTGCTTAAAAGATGACTACGTACTTTATATAAAAAACTAGTAGACCATCGATGTATCCATAATTGAATGAGGGATGTTATATTTTGCGGTTAAAACTCATCAGATTCCAGGTCATGCTAATAAAGAAACGGAGCACTCAAGGCATGATCCGTTGCTTGATCTGGATTTAAATAGTAACAACATACGCAGGTTAAGACAAGCCTGAACCTGCAGTTAAAAATTGAATTATTGAGTCTATAGCAAGCTTGAGTAATCGAGGATAACTTTTGTTTTATGTGGAAGCATCAATGTCACTTTTAATTACTTGTGTTAAATACCAACCAGTCATAAATTAAAGTTGATGAGCTAAGTGGCTGGACTTAGCTTCCAGAAATCGCTCGTTCCTCTACGATCAAACTCTTTTGCAGGGATCACTGTATGAGAAACTGTTCAGTCTCCAAGCGGTGCATTACTTACCTATATTGGTACAATGAGATCATAATAGATAAAAACACGAAGGTTCTATGATATGGATTCCGAAGGACCAACTGATCAGCCGTTAGACTCCCATTCAATTTATTGCAGAGTCTTGGTTCCCATCTGAATAAATTAAGCACTTGAAAGTGGGCATCTTTTTAGCTACATATAAGCGTACTTGAATTGCTAAGATTCAGGCTCTAGGGTAACCCATTGCGCTTTCACGTCCACAACTAAGGACAAAAACGATCTGACATTACTATTTCGTTAAATGAACATAAATACCAAATTTTTTTGCAATGCCACGTTTTGCGTACCGGGGTGTAGCTTTGCACCAATATTTCACAATTTCATGTCTGTACTGTTTGTCTTCGATCGGGTTTGGTTTGTATTCGTTGTTTTATCTTCGAAAAAAGTTTCAACACGTTCATTGGAAATGCGGTTCTATCCAATCTTTGTAAGAACCGCATTTCCAATGGTTAGTTTAAACGATGTTGAAACCTTCGAAATAAAGGGACGAATAAACACCCAGCCCGATCGAAGATAAAACAGATACAGACATGGAAATTGTGATCAATCGGAACTTTTTGAAACTGTTATTGTAAAGCTGCGACCCGCGTAAGCAAAACGCGGCATTGCAAAATATGAAGCTGGAGCTTAGCAAAAATTGAAAAGGCTATTTGTCATAAATACAAACTTACTTGTTTAAATACATACATAAGTAAATTGGCGTATAGATTCATACCGTTCATACATTCATAAACATGCGTGCATGCATGCATAAAATGAAGCATTCATATATAAACATAATCGTACGTTCCTAAATATAAACAAACAACATAACCTTAAACCGTGTTTCGATTCAGTTTTCCATCTCAGATATTCTGCAACTCAGAGCTTGTGAGCACCATCTGCTCTGCAAATTAGAGTGTTGAGGCGCAAGCGGACGCCTTTCGTTTTCGCGCAAATTGGTACATTAAAGCTACGCGTAGATCATAAAATACAATTAAGTTGGCAAACGCTGTTAGAGACGACTTATGTGAACGCGTCTCGATTGTTTGGAAGCTGCTCGACGACAAATTGACTAATCATTTTCGCAAAGATCATATTGATCCCCATTTGCTGACTGGGAGCGGATTCGTCCCTTTCGTCCAAGGCCTTCAACATTGTTCATACTTACCAGTGGAAATGAGGTACAATCTAATCTTTGACTGGCAACGTTTCGATATGGAATTCCCCATATCATATATATATATATATATATATATATATATATATATATATATATATATATATATATATATATATATATATATGAGAGAGAGAGGGAGAGAAAAAGGAAACTTACTCCATGGAATAACATTTATTAATAAATCCTATTTCTACCAATATCTACAGCAATTTTTATAATCAAGGTTACGGTCTTGATATAAGCACCTGACCCATCAATTGTTTACATATGGAAGTATAAACTAAGAATCGTATAGTGTAGAAAAGGCAATTCATCCAGTAGACTGGCTTTGTCCTTATTGGGAACTCTTCATGTACTGGCCATAATTTTCCGCGAACAGGGCTCGAATCTGAGCATGTCGGCTTCGGAATCTGGTGCTCTAACCACTGAGCCACCTTGCCGCACTACACTATACAATTCCTAGTTTATACTGACATATGTAAGTAATTAATAGGTCAGGTGCTTATATCAAGACTACAACCTTTATAATAGTTATTATAAACCGCTCGCGCAACCAGTGTTCTTTTAATCAATAGCCATACTGACATATGTAAGTAATTAATAGGTCAGGTGCTTATATCAAGACCACAACCTTTATAATAGTTATTATAAACCGCTCGCGCAACCAGTGTTCTTTTAATCAATAGCCATTATTCTGGATTAGTTAATATTTTCGTTCATCCAATGCCAACTGTACATTTGTCGTAACCAATCCCCTCTTAGCTATGTCCGTCTTCGTTTTGCGCAGTTTATAAAACTCATTTTGCTTAACGTCAAGTGGTGTGTCATCGCTTTCATTGTGAGTGCGTCCGTAATTGCCGGGTGTCGTGTTTTGAAGTCCTGTTGGTTATGTTTCTGTTCCAGTCAAATTTAAATTTCTATTTGAATTACTTTTTGCACGATTAGGCAGAGGTTTAGCTTATTAATTGCAATAGGTTCAAATGTCAGAATTTGTAACGGTATATATATATATATGAGTGTGTATTCGCAGTCTCATTTTTTATTTTAAAATGTGAATCTGTCTTTATTGATTATTACAAATTTGCCATCAGTTTGGAGGTCGATTAATTCGAGATAATGTATTTTTCTTAATTTATTCATGAAATTCTTCCGAAAATGATCCTCAATTTTTTTCTCTTACAATGTTATACTATCTTTTTTGTTATGGTTATATAGCCATAAGGGTTTGGAAATATTTCCCCGTTGCATAAAAGAATAAAAAATTGCGAAACTGGAT
Source organism: Eudiplozoon nipponicum (assembly GCA_029291075.1). Lineage (NCBI taxonomy): Eukaryota > Metazoa > Platyhelminthes > Monogenea > Mazocraeidea > Diplozoidae > Eudiplozoon > Eudiplozoon nipponicum. The sequence continues at coordinate 75,090 of JAQBSW010001769.1, forward strand.
TAATCAAAATTAGTTTATCCGCACTTTGCCTAGCACAGGCTGAACTCAATTTGTTTTGTTTCTTGAATATATTTCGGTGGCCATTGGCGGCTGCCTTCTTCAGTTCACCCACTGTCACAATTTAAAAAAAACCAAACTAATAAAGTTAGCAAGTAATATTTTTCTGTTGTTGGATTTCAAAAGAAATCTCTTTATTTCATTCTGAGCCTGATATCTAAACTCTTATTCTTTGTCAATAGTCATACACATACATTTATACTATGTTAACCACGCCAAATCATAACATTCCCTCGAGTTGGAATAAAGCCATTTTAGTGATAAGTTGGACCCTCATGTTGAAAGTTAAATAAACGATATTCACAAGAATCCAATTTGAGCAAAGGAATGTTGTAGTAAACCTAGAACTTCATGAAGATTAAAAGCCTAGTGTTTGAAATAACCGCTATGTTTAGAAATCGAAAGTTAGTGTATTCGAGTACTGTCAGCGTTTTTTAAAACTACATCTGATTCTCCACCAGGTTTTAAAATATGGTCTACGAGATGGATATTGCATTCCTGTGCTATTTTAGAAGTTTTATCAATAGTCTACATGCTATAGTCATAAATTGCTGGAGCCATTGGTTATGAAATTTTCTCTGCTGTTGAATAAACTAGAAGTATTTACATTTATGTGTTTCTTTGTACGCTTACGTCTGATTGCACACATTGCTTTTTTATCATTTCTACAGGTAATTTTAGTGGCTCTCCTCATTCTTACTTTATGCACTCGTATATTTTCATATGCGAAGTTTAGCATTACTTGCTGTTCCTCTTAATTGGACATATATTTAGAATGTGGAAACCAATCAACAGCAATGGTAAACGTCTTCAAAATCAGTTATTCTTAACACTACTTGTGGCAAAATATCGTTTTTGTGGTGTTCTGTCATCTATTTCTTTATATTTTTAATGAACTTTTGAAGGTAGCCAATTAAATTTCGAAACTGGGTATCCAATTCTTACAAATGTGCTGGAATCATCCTGGTCTAGTGAACTGATTGTTTGTCTCATTTTAATAAGCGATATTAAATTATGTTTATTTTTACGCTATTTTATAAAGGTTCTTGCTTCTGGAGTTCTGGAACCGACAAAAAAGAAGATTCGGCTAGCGAACGACGAATCAGATATTAAAATTGACAAAAACAGTATAAGTGGAATGAATGGTGTGCAGAAAAGTGAAAAGAATTCAAATTCAAATGAAAGCGACGATACTCCTAACGATGAAGAAAAGGAGAATGACGAGAACTTTGAACAAAACCAAAACGACGCTGATGACGATGATGATGAATGTGGTCCTACGAAAGAGTTAGCAACATATTTACCAAAAAGCCTTTTTGAGCCAATTAACTTTTTTAACATTATCGTCAACCAACGTGCTAATCCAGACTCCAATTGGCTTTTGGGAGCTACTGAGGACATTTGCGCAGCTATAAACGCTGGTCGACCTGACGTAGCTATCCTCGTCGGCTTGGCTTCGCATCTACCTGCTTCGGAAGCAGTTTGGCAGAAAAATGACGTGGAGTGTGAGACGAATAAGTCTGCTGATGCGTTCGACAAAGTCGTCGAAAATGCTGCAGAATTGGATACTTCAGATGTTAGCAACAATAATAAGGACGACAAAAATGTGACCGAGAAGCAGAAGAAAAGAGACGAGAAACAGACTAAAGCAACAGAAAATGAGAAAACTAGTGAAAATGACGAAATAAAAAATGAGTTGGGAGAGAAACCTGTAGACGAAGATAGTGAATCTCAGGATCGATTGCCTATTTCTGGAGAAACATTTAAAAATCTTGTTCCGAGATCGCTATCTAGCCTGGTTGCGTATTTACGACTGAAACAATGCTGTGGCGTCTCTCGTATTGACGTAGGCGGATCTTCTGCTGATAAACGTACTGAAACAGATTCGGAGAGGATTGATGGCGATCAATCTGGCAAGAAAGATAGCAATTCCCGGTCAAGACATCGCCATGAGCCTGAGTCTAGTGATAGACGTCCGCGTACACGTCATTCTGGAGACGAAAAAGCAAAACGTACTGGACGAAGAGAATCCATGTCGCCTCGTCAAGTGTCTTCTTCCAATCTTGGTCGTAGTGGTGGTCGTAGTGGGAGTGATAAAAGGAGAGATATAAGTAGAGAAAAGAATTTATCGCGCGTACGACCAGCAGATGTCGCGTTAATGGCGTATGTGTTTGCTCCCAGCAAATTTGTCATGACTCTACTGATGCAGACAGCACCCAGACTTTCGCCCAGTTTGGCCTCACACGATGATTTTGTTCTTGTAATTCTGGCTCGAATTCCAGAAGCCGAATTATCTGATGCTTAACAAAGCTTTGGGTGATATCGTCATCAAATTAAAAAAAACATTTAATAGAATAGCACTATGCAATGCTGTGGAATGATGATAAAGAATGTTGTGCATGTGTTTTCGTTTTAAATAACTAATGCTATTTCTAAACCATTAAATTTTAATCAAATTTTAAACTTTGATTCGTTTCGTCCAATCTAATCACTTAACTGTTAAAGCTTGTTCAATTTTCTATTGGTTTTGTTAATTGATTTCTTAAGACTTAGTAAAATTCCGATTAAAGGCTATACCTTGTAGTATTTCCAAGTGAAGTAGAAATTTTCTGACAAATCGCAACGGATTAAGGAAAAGCAACTATTTTTTGATAAATGAGTGATGTCTGCATGGAAATTGAGATATTAAAAACAACTCTAGTTTAATTTAAAAATTGAGACTAGAAATGAAAATCATTCTTATACTTCGTTTAATCAGTCACATAAACTACCGTCAGTCGCGCGAAGAATCGTGTTTCGGCCTCCCTTGGTAATCCTTTAAATCAATTTTGCGAGCTTGAAGTAAACACCAACCCCATTTTATTTAACCAGTCTTCGAACAACATGGGTCAAAAAACTACTACGCGGCAACTCACTGACGCGCGTTTCGACCTTCCATGATCATCAGAGTACGATGGCAAACTGACTATCGATAGTCAGGCTGGCGTAGTTTGCTATGTTGTTCGACGGCTGGTTAAATACAATGGGCCTGGTCTTTACTTCAAGCTCGCAAACTTGATTTAAAGAATTGTTACCGCCTCCCGCGCAATCAATTATTGTTAAATCCCTTGGTGATCGTTGGAGCACAGAAAACTTTATCCCTTTTTATTTTCCACTCTAATGCAATAACAAACAATAACAGGATATTTCAATCAGTTAATGTTACTGATACAGTTGCTTCAGCCATTTGGCGTGAATAGCTGACTGAAGTATTTACTTTATGTTGATTTCAAGTCCGTATGATTAATTTTTATCAACATTATTGTGAAATGCACGAGGCCCTAAAAACTAAATGGACTAAAAGTCAACAAAAAATAATATTATAAATTTTGATCTGAATCGAGAGAAATTTATGCAAATAAGTGTTAATTTTTTGATAAAGTCACTTCAGAAATGGCGTTAAATCGCATGGTCGGTAGACCTGTAGCAAATTATTGCGATTCGACCATATATTTAAAAATAGAAGTTGAGATTGTATTGTCGTACAGTGAATCAAATTCGCAGTTTCATCTTTGCTGTTGATTATTTCTGTCTTCTGATCGATGAGTTTCAAAAATGCAGTAATTTTTACGTATATACTTAAATAGACAGTTAATCACTGCTTTTAGATCTTACATCGAAATTTTACATTACAAGAAACTCATAAGCTGAAGCATCGCGAATTTAGTAGAATCCTTCGGAATCTTTAGGCTTGCTTTTTGTTATCAAACCGCATTGAATATATATGGGAATCAAATTTAGATATGCGGCTCTCATCTCTAGCAGTCTTGCATACATTGAACTTGACTGAAAATGTCGGCTGCTCAATTCCTATGCAGTCACGAACATTAATTGTTTGCAGCTTTCGCCACATATACATATATATAGACACATAATTTGGTCACATTGATTGCGCAAAAATAATCGCTTTAAATCAAGTTTTGCGTGCTTGAAGCAACACAATCCTACGGTATTTTAACCAGTCTTCGAACAACATAACAAAACTACTGCCAGCGGCAACCTCACTGACGCGTTTCGACTTTCCATGATCATCATCAGAGTACGACGTAAACTGACTATCGATAGTCAGGCTGGCGGTAGGTTTGCTATGTTGTTCGACGGCTGGTTAAATACAATGGGCCTGGTCTTTACTTTAAGCTCGCAAACTTGATTTAAAGAATTGTTACCGCCTCCCGCGCAATCAATTATTGTTAAATCCCTTGGTGATCGTTGGAGCACAGAAAACTTTATCCCTTTTTATTTTCCACTCTAATGCAATAACAAACAATAATGGTGGATACCAATCAGTTAATGTTACTGACAGTTGTTTAGCCATTTGCTGCGAATAGCTGACTGAAGTATTTACTTTATGTTGATTTCAAGTCCGTATGATTAATTTTTATCAACATTATTGTGAAATGCACGAGGCCCTAAAAACTAAATGGACTAAAAGTCAACAAAAAATAATATTATAAATTTTGATCTGAATCGAGAGAAATTTATGCAAATAAGTGTTAATTTTTTGATAAAGTCACTTCAGAAATGGCGTTAAATCGCATGGTCGGTAGACCTGTAGCAAATTATTGCGATTCGACCATATATTTAAAAATAGAAGTTGAGATTGTATTGTCGTACAGTGAATCAAATTCGCAGTTTCATCTTTGTTGTTGATTATTTCTGTCTTCTGATCGATGAGTTTCAAAAATGCAGTAATTTTTACGGTATATGCTTCTAAATAGACAGTTAATCACTGCTTTTAGATCTTACATCGAAATTTTACATTACAAGAAACTCATAAGCTAGCTACCGCGGAATTTAGTAGAATCCTTCTAGGGAATCTTAGGCTTGCTTTGTTATCAAACCGCATTGAATATATATGGAAATCAAATTTAGATATGCGGCTCTCACCTCTAGCAGTCTTGCATACATTGAACTTGACTGAAATGCCGGCTGCACAATTTCTATGCAGTCACGAACATTAACTGTTTGCAGCTTTCACACATATACATATGTAGACAATACAATTTGTCATTGATTGCGCGGGTGGTGAAAAAATGCTTTAACGCTTGCGCTTGAAGTAACATTATCCCATTGTATTTAACCAGTCTTCGAACAACATAACAAAACTACCGCCAGCGGCAACGCACTGACGCGTTTCGACTTTCCATGATCATCATCAGAGTACGACGGCAAACTGACTATCGATAGTCAGGCTGGCGGTAGGTTTGCTATGTTGTTCGACGGCTGGTTAAATACAATGGCCTGGTCTTTTACTTTAAGCTCGCAAACTTGATTTAAAGAATTGTTACCGCCACCCGCGCAATCAATTATTGTTAAATCCCTTGGTGATCGTTGGAGCACAGAAAACTTTATCCCTTATTTTCCACTCTAATGGCTAATAAACAATAATGGTGGATACCAATCAGTTAATGTTAATGACAGTTGTTTAGCCATTTGCTGCGAATAGCTGACTGAAGTATTTACTTTATGTTGATTTCAAGTCCGTATGATTAATTTTTATCAACATTATTGTGAAATGCACGAGGCCCTAAAAACTAAATGGACTAAAAGTCAACAAAAAATAATATAAACGTGATCTGAATCGAGAGAAATTTATGCAAATAAGTGTTAATTTTTTGATAAAGTCACTTCAGAAATGGCGTTAAATCGCATGGTCGGTAGACCTGTAGCAAATTATTGCGATTCGACCATATATTTAAAAATAGAAGTTGAGATTGTATTGTCGTACAGTGAATCAAATTCGCAGTTTCATCTTTGTTGTTGATTATTTCTGTCTTCTGATCGATGAGTTTCAAAAATGCAGTAATTTTTACGTATATACTTAAATAGACAGTTAATCACTGCTTTTAGATCTTACATCGAAATTTTACATTACAAGAAACTCATAAGCTAGCTACCGCGGAATTTAGTAGAATCCTTCTAGGGAATCTTAGGCTTGCTTTGTTATTGTTTACCTATTTTTTATTTTCTTCGATTTAACTTTGATTCGATGGCAAGTTTGATATTGTACTACCAGTATTTGCTTTTAACATTTGTTGGTCAAATTCTTTAGTTATTTCGATTCCAGTTTATATTTGCCGCACTGCAGTACACAACGAAGACGACAGTCAAAGATGTGAAAATTTCGAACTTGTGAATGCGTACACGCAGTGTAAAATCAAGCTGACGATCGTATCCAAGTAAAGTAATTCAAAGTGTCAAAAGCGAGTCTCTAATGCGCGAATAAAAATGTACTACTTTTGGCGATAATGTTGATTTGGGCGTGTGTGACATTCTCGTCATTTACAAATTTATCTAAATGCGTGAATATGTGATTTAAAGCTATCTGAACAAATAATAAGTGATATATGGTTTCGAATTTACGTACAGAAGTAAATTTTAGCCCCGAAAATCTGTCGTCGTATGTATGGTCACGTTGTGAACCCAAGAATCTTACTTTTTTGTGGCTATAAAAATGTATATGCACCGATATCCCATTTAATTGTGTACTGGAGAATTGAGCTTTCTTTATTATCCATAGGTAAAAATATCATGACATTAGCTGAGGTATTTAAACAAAATTATGTTACCCGGTTCTTTTGTAGTAGAATAAAATGGGGGCATTGCGGTTTGTGTCTCCCTATCTGAAAGCGAAACAAATTCATTTGATTACAACTTTGTTACGCGACTCTGACTTTCTCAGTTATTTGTTAACCTATTCATAATCCTCTTCTCAAAATCTTGTAACGCATATTTACCGGAGCCAATATTTCGGCGTAAAAAGTTTGGCTCGACGGTAAATAAAGCAGTAGAAATAAGCAATCCTGTATCGGGTGGTGATCAAAATTCATTAAATCACGTTTGCGAATTTACATTTTATTAAATCAGTCTCACAATATGGCAAACATCGTGTTGTCGCACGTACAAACCCATTTAGACCTTCCATGGCGTTCATCAAAGCACGATTTAAATCTGAATAGCAAGAAATCTATACGTTATGGGAAATGAGATGCGGCTCTCATTCCAAGAGATATTGCACGCATTTTTCAGGACTGAACATAAAACTTTTGAAGCTTTCACCAAAATTTGTAAGTTAGCAATTTTAAAAATTTTTGACTGCGCGGGTGTTGGTTAAACTTCTTTAAATCAAGTTGTTCTATTTTGCAACCGATTAAATAAAATGGGATTTCTGTATATCGCTAATATATAACTGGGAGGTTATACCAGTCGTTATAAACCAGAGTAACAATCTGATGAAAGAAAGAAAAACCAAGCGAACCAAAAATCATTTCAATGTATTACTTTCAGTTTAGGCTCTACTGCCATGAGCAGGGCTTCTTCATTAATTTCTAATTCGTTCCTTTTATTGAATTTGATAGTTATCTTACAAGAATATATATATATATATATATATATATATATATATATATATATATATATATATATATATATATATGAGAACTGTTGATCAATTAACACTGACCAATCAACAAACGGTTAATAACTGTTAAATGTAAGAATAAACTGAAATTGAAGATATAAACGCGCAATAGGATGATTCATTTGCGGAAGACGAATGGCACTTTATAATTTGACCATACGCTTTATTTATTAAGTTTTGCTTTAGAATACTTTATACGTATGCTATGCTATAATGATAACTAACGATTTATCTTAATTTTTCTTCAGCTGATGTGTTTTTTTATTGCTGTGTAACTGTGCTTTTTGACATAACAAATAAAATCATCCTATTTTTACATCATATTGCAACCTATACACTATAATAAGAGTACACAAAACCTGTTTTACCTGATACGTATAAATTAAGCAGTAGCGCCGACTGCTATTCGTGGAAGTTATGTGTTAATTGAAAAACGGTCAACGTTAAAAATACTGCGCGTATATATATATATATATATATATATATATATATATATATATATATATATTTGTCCAAAATGTTTAAATAGAAAAAACGTTACCAAGGCACAACTTGGCAAGCAAAAAGATTTTGTGAACTGGCATTCCCATGGGGTTTTCCCTCGTGTATTTTAACGTGGACTTTTTTCCAGACAATTTCTTTTTGTTCATACGTCTAATAACATCCGTTAAAAGGATTTAGCAGAAGCGCTACTGCACAATTTAAAATGTTTAGTAATAATAAAATTGTGAGTATTGCGTTCGAAGGCATGCGCAGAAAATGGCTCTCCTATTCTGACTGAATGTTTAACTTTGGTAGGTGATCATGCGATTCAAGGACAAGCCTTTCATGTTTTGTTTTATCTTCACATGCGTTCATTAATTTCGTCAATGCATGCCTGTTGGGATATTTAATATGTGCATCCCTAAATTGTATAACTTTTTTCTTGACTTTTTGAAGCATGCTTTGCTTAACAGTTACAGCTTTGGCTAAGAGGAAATTAGGTCCTCTAGAAAGAAAATGCCAATGCTCATTGCTAACTCAAAGGTGTATCGATTTTATGTTCGGCTCTATTGCTACCGCTGGCTAAACGAAATGCCTTTTATCTCACATGCGCTGACGGCCTGATAAATACTTGCTCCGACTTTCATGCATACATGCTCTTATATTGCGTTTACTGGTATTTGAGATTTCAAGCTGCCAGATCTGCTGAAAATTGGTTTTAACTGGCCGAGTACTACAGTTAAATCTCCGATGAATTTGAGTGAATATACAATGCTTTTTTTCTTATCAGTCTTGTTGATTCATGCTGAAGTGTTGCACGGTTTGGCTAAATAGCTTAAATGTTGGAATTTGTAACGCGGCAGTTTAAAGGAAATGCACGTAGGCCTCGACCGTCAAACTTGGCTTCACACATAGAATTCCAACTCTCACTTCACATTATTCCATTTATTACACTTTATTTCATTTTATTGTCGGTATAAATTAAATATAGCGAATGCGATTCGCCAAGTTGACCAGGTCAGTTGTCGTTAGGAGCCCATCAAGTGGTTTCCAGTATTTTCGCAATCGCGATTTGAACTTGATGTAATCGAAACTCCTCTTTTACGCCACCGAAGATGCGCATTTACTACACTTTTCTGCTACATACAAATTTGTATTTGGGTAGATCACTTTTTGCATAGATATCGACATAATGTTAAAATTAGCCATTACCGATATTTCATTTTAAGTCACATCATGCGATCTTGGAGCTGATATTGCGTTTAAATGCAATGACAGGGTTTGAATATGTATACATTGAGGATATAACCTAAACGTTGCTTAAGATTGCAAGCGCAAATCATTTCCAAAACCAGTTTTGTACGCACTGGATACTAACCAATTAAATGAAATAAAATGCGCTACTTTTTTTGGCTTCAGATACCGTTATCGGAATCCTTAATCGGGATATAACCTAAACGTTGCTTAAGATTGCAAGCGCAAAATCATTTAAACCAGTTTTGTAATGTACCTTCGATACTAACCAATTAAATGAAATAAAATGCGCTACTTTTTTTGGCTTCAGATACCGTTATCGGAATCCTTAATCGGTCAATCGTTCATTACAAGTCTTGAGGAAAAAATGGTAATGAATGCATAGCTTTGCTTTTTGTGCGACTGGATAACTAAAATGGGATAGGCGTTTATATTAAGATTGCAAACTTGTTTTAAATATGCATCACCTCTCGCGCATCCAATGATTGCTAGTTGTGTACGTGTGACCGTCGGTTTTGCTATATGCAGATAGGTAATTTAATGCTATGTTGTGCGACTGGTTGGATACAATTGGATTGGTATTTATTTTAAGATCGAAAGCTAAATTTAAAGAATTGGTGTCGCCAGCTTTATTAATTGTATAACTTTTATACATGTGTCTGAAACTGTGTAAAGTTAATTTTCGTGACTGCATAGAAATTGCGCAGCCAACATTACCAGGGTTTTTTTTAAATCCGTTGTGGTTTGATCATCGCTAATCTGTTTGCTGTTATGCTCTTGTGAATGTCGAAGCGCGTCAGTAATTGTGACTGACGTTGGTTTTGATTTATCGTGCGACTGGCCAAACACATTTGGAGAGATGGTCATATAAATTTCACAAACTTGATTTAAATAATATTGAAGCATGTGCTGTATTATACAACCTTTAGATTATACCAACATATAATTTTTATGGAATGGTCTTCATGTAAATATCGTTTTACTCGTGTTTCTTCATTTGTCGTTCTTGATTGGTACCATTTCCTTATTAATGTAGTTGTAATTCTTTTTTTTTCTAGAAAAATACGAGTTTGGTATTTGTGTTATTGCTTTCGATTATCTTATTTGTACTGAAGCTGAATGAATTCAATATATTCGCGAGTATTGAATTCTATTTATTCGGAATTTCTTTCTTAATTACGATATCAAGTCAGCAAAGTTCTCATTGAATTTGTGTATTATAAGGTATTTTTTTCATTAGCATCCGTGTTCCTTAATGAATCGAAAATTTAGCCATCAGTGTTATCCTCGATTACTATGAAATTTGGTGTTTTACGAATAATCGTACTAAAATCGGTAATATGAACGCTGTTTGCGCGAGGAGATGCGCTCATCATATCGTAGACCATTCCATTATTTATTTATCCACAAAATGCGTCTGGTTACACGTCATTAGTTGTTTATCGTCAGGTAAAGAATGAAGGTCTCGGTTTTTTATGAGTCGTCACTCAGGATATTAATTTATTTTTTTCTTTTAAGTATGTATGCATTTGTGCTATGTACTTCCGTTGAGCATAAGTAGTTAGACAATGTAACTATTTTCATTTGGTTAATACATGTAGTTTTGAAGTTAGTCTATGGCTGGCTGTGTGAAATCATTCGCGTTTTTAAAACGTTTACCATTTTCCTTTTATGGAGAGAATTTATAGTTTCCCTCTGATAATCCTGCAAAATTAAAGTGATTAAACTGGAATTCATGTATTTATCTGTAAACTAAAAACCGAAAGCAGGAAACGAAATACAATTTTGGTCTGCACACACTATTCTCCATCGTTATAAAGTAACACTTTTATATTCAATTGAAGAGTGTTTGCAGAACTGAAAGATCTTTGTCACAACAGCCTTTCAGTCTCTTGGAATAACCTCAGAGGTCTCCCTGGTTTAATGGGTTTTTTGTGAAAACTTTATTCGGCTATTGCTGAAAGTTTTTGCCTTCTTACCAGATATCATTTAACTAAAATGCATTTAGGTTCTTTTTTGTAATATATTATCCATAACTATATAACGCACTTTTTATAAATTAAAATTCTTGGACCGTTCTATTGCAGGAAGTCTTCCTCTTTATATTTACCCCCATAAATATTTTTTGTAAACAGTAACATCCATTATTGTATTGAGTATTCGACTAATGTCGGTCTTTATTTAAATCTGGCGCGTCCATTTAAAAGGTAAATTAATATATATGGTTATTGTTGTTTTTGCGGTACAACGCGTCCTTATTGCCTACATCTCATCGCAGTTTGAAGAAATCCATCTTAGGATCGATTTAATAATATAGCTGCATCGAGCAACGAAATCTTTTAGCGTTCTGCCATAATCGTAATGATACGTTGTGTATAAACTTCCTTTCTTGAGAAATTAAGGTTGCGTCATGATGATGGATATACTGTAGAGTTCATGTTTGAATACAGCATATTTTCCTAATTAAGCCTCAATCTGCCTTTAGGAATAGCATTTCGTCAGTTAGACTGAAAGTTATATTGATAGTTTTCATGCTCTTATGTAAAATATCATATCATGGGCTATGCTATTAAAATCTTTCAAACTGCTAGATAATATCCATACTTCTATAATACTTATGATATTTTTTGATTAACGGTTGTGGTCGTGATGTTTCCGGACACAACTTTTACAAGACTGATAGTATACTTAAATACACATTCGTTGATCTGTTTAACTACAGATAATTGAATTCCAGTTGAGCATACTAAAATTTGATTGTCGGATAAAAGATCATATTTTTATGTGTGGTGGTGAATTTGGGAAGAAAATCGATCGTTATATCGCCCTGGATATACTCAAACACAGAACTAAATTATAAGGGTGTCCTAAGCTATTTTTAAAAGTGATTTTCCTCAAATTAAATGATAGACAAAATCAGGTGCTTTACATTTCAGTTTTATTTTTATTGGACTCGTCCTCTGGTTTGTATTCCTGTGTTAGCCAATGACATACGTAGACAACCTATTATTTAAGTTAAGATGAAATCTCCAGAAATAAACAAGCCGCTTTAAGACCATTCACATTTTATACAAAGGGACTGATTAAATGGAATAATTGGGTTTTTGCTTGCAATTAGCATCTTAATATAAATTATTGTTACCACCTGTCGCGTAATCAATGAGTGCTGACTTGTATAACATATGTACGTGTAGGGAAATTTGCGAAAGCATTTACATTCGTGTCTGCATTTATATTTTTTAGTGAACGTTCTGATCAACTAACTGTTTGCGAGATAACTAGGGAGAAAATCGTGTATTGAATTTTCAATTCGGTTTTATGTTTTTCCTTGTGATTCACGTTAGTTGGTTTGTTGTCGTACTCTGATTATGATCATAGAAGTTCGAATTACGCCAATATAAACGACTGACAGTAATTTTGCTCTGTTTTAGGACTTGTTAAACGAAAATGGATGGTTGGTCACAAAAAGGATTTTAAGAATCCATAATTGTCTTCGAGCCTAATGGAAAATTTCCGTTCCATAATCTTAATCATGTTTAATGAAACCTAGCATTCAGCTGAAATGACCTTTCCAAATCAAACTGAGTAATAATGATTATTTGTAAAAGCTTGGTCTAATTGCTGCAAAAGTAAGGAAGCCGTTTATCTACTTAGGTATTTCATCATAAGACCTGATAGTAAACTGATAGTAAACTATTCAGATGATACCCTAATGGTTGACAACTACAGCGACCTTTTTGTAGACATTTGATCTCAATTAATAGCTCTCCGGAGTTCGTCTTCCTATTTTGTCATCAAAACAGTATCGTTAGCGTATTCACGCAGGTAACTAACCAAATATCAATGATTCATCCGGGAGTAGATGTGATCACTTTAGCCAAGACTCACCGGTAAATAACTGGACAGAAGAAAGAAATTTCCAAGTCATTATTGAAACCAGATAAGCAGCTATGTTCATAAAGATCCTTAATACAACTTGATGAGGTATTACAACGGGCCTCAAACAATCGAGCATGCTTGCTCATGAAGCCGTCATTTAGCATAGCTCGCTAAAGCGTTCGAGCAGAACAACGTTTAAAGCGGCGTCAAATTATATAGAGACAACGATCTTGAGTTTCTGATGCCGGTGTAGCGGGATGCATGAATTATATACACCCCAGCTGGGTTTGTTCGTTTATATCGTAGTCATAGAAATTTCCGACTCCATGATCGGCGTTCACTAGTTATCGTGGTGATGTTAGTATGAGCCATGCCTAGTCAATTGGGATACAGCCGTTATCCGTTTCATGTTTATCACGAAGGGCTTTCTTAACTCATTGTGTCAAAATGGAAAATTGCGGAATGAGATCGAAACGAGCTTTCCGAGGAAAAGTAAGTCAAATACTGGAAGGAAATTACAGCTATTGTCACCTGGAAAGTCAGTGCTCAACTGCATTGGTTGGAAAACAAAAACAAAAAGTAACACATAGGGCCATCTACAGGATGGACCGACTAGTTTTTACAGCCTAATGTACACCGTGAATATGACTCGGAGGTTATGAACCCATGCCGCATCGGCCGATGAGCGCAGTAATATGATTCACTCTATATATTCAGTTTTGCATAAAAGATAAGCGAAATCAGGCTACTATGGATAATTCGTTTTCAATTCTGAATTTTTCTCTCACTTTCTTTGGTGACTTAAAGTGTTATTGCTGTCACTTTAAATAGATAAAATAAACAACAATTCATTCAAAGAGCAAGCATCTATGGCATCTGCATCAATTTCATTCTCCTAAGTATGCCCGTATCAATGTTGTGGGACGTTAATCTCTAGAAATGCGTAGTACACTCTTCTCGACATCGAAAATCTGCAGATCACGATGATCTGCTTTTGACCTTATTTGAGGATGATGGGGACATAATTTGTTAGGCGTTAACTAATCTTTTTCGTACTATATGACAATAAGCCGTCGGAAGCTTGAAGCATGTCGACCATCGTTCCTATCCTATGATGGAAACCATAGTTCGTGGAACAATCATCGTGTTATTAGTTGGACTGCAGCCCTATCTGATCAATTTATTTCGATTGTATATTCACTCGGCCAGGATGAGTTTGTGCAGATAATATTTTTACTTTAAAGCAAGCACTTGAACAGCGACATGTGTACCGTTATATTTCTCGACTCTAAGAGTAAATTTTACTCAGTTGGTTGCGATGATCTCTTCAATACTAGGTCGAAAAGTTTTATGTCCACGAAATCTGTAAATATTTGCTTGTTCTCTAAACGAGAACTTACGGTCGGGTTGGTGTCTATAATGAAACCTCACAAATTTTATACTAGGTTTGACGATAGTCAGAGCCGACCACCTCCATTTTTGTTTAATTCTGTAATACATTCCATTATGAACTACATCCTTCCATACATTCAGGATGCAAGCGTCAAAGTTCTCCGATACAGATTATATTGTATTATTCAGCGACAAAGATTCTGCCCAAGCCAAATTGAATATAGTTGTAGTTATCAATCCGTCATCCCGTATTAAATTTTCACTCTATAAATGGAAGATAATTCCAAAAGATCTGGACGTAGTTGACATGTCTGCATATCGTGTTATCTGCATCAATAACTTAGGTAATATGATTGACGAAATAATTATGAAGCTCGCGAAAGCTAGAGTCACTCTCACCGATTTTCATTATTTATGAAGAAACGCGTGAACGTCACTTTGTCTCAATCTGTGTGTACAATGCGTCCACATGTGCAGTTTTATTATAAGCTATTGAAGCTTAGCTCCAAAGGTGTGATGATGTTAGACACCTACTGGCATTCGATCACTGTTGTTTGGGAAGCACAGCACATGTAGGTTACTAACAAGGAGTAATTAACGCTGACATCCGCAGATGGATTATTGCAGCGGCCATCTACTGCATTGAATTTTAATTCTATCGCCCAATAGAACATTATTCGCGCACTCTGCATAAGATTGGCGTAAAAACAAGGTGGACAGACTTTGATAGGACAGAAACAGATTTATATAATTAAACGAACATTGGTTGCGCGGGTGGTGATAACAATTATTATAATCAAGGTTGCGGTCTTGATATAAACACCTGACCCATTAATTACTTACATATGTCAGTATAAACTAAGAATTGTCATTTCTACACTATACAATTCTTCGTTTATACTGACATATGTAAGTAATTAATGGGCTTTAAAGGTGTTTATATCAAGAAACAGATTTAATTGCGAGGTTTGATCGTGTTTGTGTAGCGATACTGTGAAAGCCACGTGGAAGCTATATGGCCGATGCCACGTTGCCTTAAAGCTGAAACATCAATTATTAAATTATGCTGTATTGCTGCCTGTGGTGGTGATTCCGCACTTTACGAATCCTCTCGAATATAATAGCAGTAGCCACATTAAGCAAACTGCTACTACATTAGTCGAAAGGAATTATAGTATCACTTTGTCCTGAATGTGAACCACAACGGAAAATATCCAATCAGTTATCCAGATTGCGATAAAAACATGCGCAGATCCAGTAACACGGTAGAAGTTGCTAGACGCTACATTCGGAAAATTTGGCTGCTTATGGATATTTTAGAGATGGCGCGCTGTTCTCCAGAAAATACGGATTCCCATACTTTCTTGACAAAAAGACTGGTATTTCAGCAAGAATATGATGACTTACTCGCAAAATTAGTGTATGGTAGTTCGAATAACTAGGTTAATATCTGATTAATCGTCACCATGTGTATTTCTGTTTTAGTGATAGAATGATCACGAAAATTACGTTATAAACAAATAATTAAGTTTACTTATTTAGCTCTAGACTTCATTCACAGATTAAAATTGAGCAAATGTACAAGTTTGTGCTTTATTTGACGGTCGCTGTTATTGGCGGTATACATGTTAATTAGTGTTTAATATTTAACCTTTGTACTATAGGTATAAAGTGTATTTTTATTTAAGCGATTCTTCTGTTATTAGGTCACGTGGTCTCGCATAGAGAGAAATGAAGAGTAGCATAGAAAAATTTCTCGTGTGAAATTTTACTTCCTTGCCAAAATTTTAATCGTTTTTCTTATTGAAACGTTTATTGAATTTATTTCTGAAGAATAAAATATTGAGGCTAAATAATCCAACATTGCTTTGCGAAGATTAGATCGTACCTCATTCCCAATGGTTAGTATAAACGTTGTTGAAGCCTTCGGAAGAAAAGGGACGAATTCGCGCCCAGCCTGAACGAAGGCGAAACCGATGCGTACTTGGAAATGGGAGTCAATCGGGCCTTTGGCAAACTTATGAAAAAAGTGACAACATGTGAACGCAATCATAATTTATTCAACTTATTTTGTCTTATTCTTCACAGTTGCAGTCGCCCTACAGAATTAAAGGTGAATGACCTGCATCACAGAAGATAGACAATAAGTGTGGGTCGACTATAGGATGATGGAGCAATTTGTGGTGTTTCAACAGGCCATGGCAAAGACCACCGCTAGTACGTAGATTCGGAAAAATAGTTGCATTTCGACGTAGCTTCCAACTCATCATAAAAAAGGCAGTGTTTATCTTTATCTTCCGTATGATGGCAGCAAGCTCTGTAAAGTTCAAGGACCAGTGTGCAATTTTATTGTTGTGTCCACCAATATTGGATGGTTCATGTACACGTATGTCGTCTGTGTTTATTATCAGCGTATCGTCCAGACGAGACTTAATTATTCTAATTCTGCAATTAAATTACATTCATTTGAGAAGTCAGTCCATGAATCAACGTTTCTAACCCACCAGAAGCCATTTTAAATGTAAATTACAAATGCTTATTTTTACTCAATTATATATAGAATTTTGCTCGCATAACGAGCATCCATTTAGTAAAACAAATTTACAAATATTAATTAATTTATGTTCACTTCAAGTTTCGCAATTTCCATGTATTGAAGAGCTTTAATGCTAATAGAGAAATAAAACAATATCTCGATTTATCGTTATAGGAAATGACTAAACTTGCTCAAACTTTTCTTTCACAGAATTTAAAACTACACTTAGAATACTTTCGGTTGAAATTACAAATGCTCGTGCTGAAACAGGCATTCCTGAAGACTAGTCCACGGATATTCAGATGGAGAACGGACGACGGTATGGAGTGGAATTTAAATCAGCCTGGTTATATCTCGCATTCAGAACAAAGAAAAACCATTGTCTGCTTTCCAAAATATGGTCGATCTGAGTAGAATGATATTTGACCAGTTCGCCTGTATGGGGCTAAATTGAACAGCATGCTATCATTGTCCATCTTCCTATAACTCCGTGCACGATCAATCATGGTCTAGTTTGGTGGAAATCTGTCAACTAGGATGTCTGAAAGCCGCGTAGGGCCAGAGATCAATAAAGTCATTCTTTTCATTAGGAGAATGGTTTAGCGTTGGCGTGCAAATCTGGACAACTCGAAGAACTATGTTGCCCACAAGTCTCGCGTAAGCCAAATAAGTATTAATAGATTTACAGAAAAATAACGATTTTACTGTTTCACTGAAAAGCAAAAACGTATACCATCTTATTGCGTAACTCTCGTATTTGGATGGGAAAATAAACGTCCTTTCTCGTGAACTAGACAAATGAAAAGCATTATGGAGTGCTCGAAGAAATTACTGTCCTCTGGATACCGCGTTAGTACATTTCGCCGGTCATAACAGACTAGCTAATTTGCGAGGTCCGAAACCTCAAATTCCAAGAGCCAATTTACATCCTTCGAACTAAGCGTTAATCGGGCATTAATAAGCTGCATAAACTCGACCAAGTGTATATTAACATTCTGTTCCAGTATAAAGGAGGTAGCATCGATCACCATCTTCCTCCTACTTATCTTTAGAAATTGTACATGTTATCGTGGTACTTTACGACTTTAACATTGAAACACCTAGCACTACCCGGCTTCTGGGTGAGAGTTTTTAGTACCGAAAGATCTTACATCACTAAATATACACAACGACGTTAGTCCTCCTAAAATGCTATAAAGAGCAATCAGACTGGATGCCAAAGTTTTGGCTCATTTGCAGAAGTGTGGCCTCCAGTTTCAACCATTCACGGCTCAGCAGACAAAGCGACTGTTTTATACCGTACACACGTTGCGTAAATTTGTACTCAAATACACACATGAACGTAGGAGCAACATCAGTAGCGCCAACACCTCGTCCAGATGGTGGCTTATACTTTGGTAAGGCCAACTAATTTTGATGGCTTTCATCTATTCCTTCCAAAGTATGGAAGCCTAGAAAACAAATAATTCTGGAAGAAATTACCTAATCTGCATTTTTACTGACACATTTGCTTAAATCTGCTATTGTGAAGTTTGTACCAAAGCTGGTCGAGATGGAAGGTGAGTGGTGGCAACTAAACGTCGCCAGTAAACAAAGATGGACAGGAAACCCATTTCCAGTTGAACAAAGAAGAAGTCAACCCGATCAAAGACAGAACAAAATTAAAATTGTGATCAATCGGATCTTTGGTGTAACCGCCCGTGTACAGCTATTACCCATGTACGCAAAACGCGGCATTGAATTGATTGAAGTGTACACACCGCAAGAAAATTCCTCAAAAATACAGATAATTTTCTTTATACAAAATATTTCGGCTGCCTTTATCGGCAGTCCTCTTCAGTCGGACCATCCTCACTAGTTTAAAAAAACCAAACTAATGAAGCAAGTTTGGTGTTTTAATGAAGAATGGTCCAACTGAAGAAGGCTGCCGAAATATTTTGTTGAAGAAAGAAAACTACTGGAAAACTAATTTTGTTAGTCAAAATGCAGATCAGGTAATTTCGATTAATCTAGTTTCGCAAAAATATTTTACTTTTAATTCTGTAAGGAAACAGCGCTCAGTGCAGTTAGACAGCGCAGATTACCATATTTAAGCAGTTTTATTTTATTTATTAATTAAAGCGCTGTAAGTTATCATAGCTGTAGCAGTGCGACTGATATAAACTGACTTATTTTAACTCGTCTAACTGTTATTAAAACAGAATGAACTCTAAATAATGGCAAATTGGACAGTACGTGAAACGTTAACAATAGGGATGGAACGGATCTACTGGATGTCTTGCCTTTTCTACATCATATAATGATATATATATATATATATATATATATATATATATATATATATATATATATATATATATATATATATATATATAATGGGACATGTGCTTATAATTATTATAGTTGTTACTACTGCTCATGCAATCAATTTTTCTTAATCATAATAAGGATATATTTAAATTTTTAATTCAGAAAAAAATATTCCGCGTAGTTAAAATATAGAAGCATTAAGTGTATGATACAGAGCGATTCTAATAGTCAATAGAAATTCAGCACTCAATTAGATAATTTTGTACTAACTAACCAGAAATAGCGATTTACAGTACTGCTTCATTTCTACTGACTCTAAATCCCAATAAAGCTCGTTACTCACTTGATAGTTGGACTTACGAAATAAGAACATGGGAAGGCGTAGGGACTAATTTATATGAACTGGAAGGAGTCCCGCAAAAGATTAATCCAATAGGGCTGATCGGGCTGACGGATGACAGAGCAAGAAGTGGCGTTTCAACTCGTGTTGAATACTAAAGCCTGTAAAGAGATTATTCCTACAAACAATAAAATAAATCATAAATGTAAAGCGCATTATGCAAATCCATATTATTAATCTGCAAGTTAGAACCCAAGACAGGCGTTATGTCTTAAGGACCAATGCGTCACGAACTTGTAGGAATGAAAGAAAAAGCTTGGTTGAGTTAAGGTTCCTCTGTTCCTCAGATAGATGCTGAAACACCCGTTTACACACACAGGCTCCGGGGAAATCAAGGAAGCACACAACGCTACTAATTATCCTGACGCAGGAAAAATGTTCGAAGCCAATAACGCGTAGATAAGGATGGTGCAACCAGTTCTGTAATGCACGTAGGATCCTGTATTCTGGTTTCAGATACGCAACATACGTCGATTTCTAATTTATCCAACGTACGTGCAAGAGCTTCTTGTTGTCCAAGTTGTTTTAATGTTCGCACATTAAATGCGCCTATGTTAAAACCTAACCTAGGTTTAATGAATGATAGTCTACTTAAACTATTTTCGATATTTGGCAACCCGATATTGGGCTCAGTGATATGATCTACACCAACCATATTCATAGTATCTAAAAGAGCGTTATTGTTAGATTGAGAAGAGGAAAGGGAAGGAAAGGAGGCAGAATCGGAGATAAAGTTGCCTGCAGTAGCCCGATTTCGCTTATCCACCCTGCACGGCTCAGCAGATAAGGCGACCCTTTTTATACTGCGCGACGGCCGATGCAGTATGTAATCATTGTAATTTGTATTGTTCATGGTTATATGTGGACTGTAAAAGAACACTAGGTCGCCCATTCCTAGTGATGGTTTGTATTCGGAGTTTTCCTTCTCCTAGATAGTCTGCCAACCAAGGCTGATGAGCACTATCTGCCCAGATGCCAGTGGCCAAAGTTTCCTTCAGCAGCCGAAACTTGCCCTTCGCGTCTGGCACGCTTGCTCTCATTCCGTCACTACACATTTAACAATAAAAGTTACTGCGCAGTTAGACCAAACTCGAGGCTTCACATGAAACGGGATGATGGCTGTGTCCTTTTAGACCCGGCAAGGTTCATGCTACCATTCCCGGGCTGACTAGCTTGTGCCCGCCGGTCGTCAGGCTACAATTTCTAAAGCTGACCGTCATCAGATGAGCTATAGCAAGGGATTTCGTTTCTGAATTCGATTTTTAGTTACTATATTCTTTCAATGGTATTACTAACCGAACTGTCTATAACCCATCGCACACAGGGCGAGATTATTTAAACCGGGAATTTAGTATTACTGTCAAATAATGGAAAAGAAAGTTTGGTTAATCTTTATACGTGTCTGGAGAAGTAATTAAAAAATCGTGGCATCACAGATATTCATATATAGCAATCTACACGGTTTTCTAATATTAATTCTATAAATGCCAATCTAGATTAGCGTAGACACATGCTTGTATAGGTATTTTCTTGCATACGTGCGAGTACAAGTTTATAGTTATTAAAGCCGGATACCTTGGTAGACGAAAATAATATAAATATCAACAGATCTGTCATGAATGAGGATATCTCACATGCTAAAAGTTGTTTTCTCTACGAGTATGATATCAAAACTGATAAAGGAACACAGGATGCTCCAAAACGTTGGGAAAAATTCGGCAATACTTGGTCCAACAGTATTATCCGACAATACTTATGGACGACTCCGGAGTGACGGAACCAGTGATAAACCATCAACCAATGCAAGAAATAAGCTGTGCACCTGGAAATGTAAAAAATCAAGATTTCGCCAACCTACGAATGCAATCAATTTTCCCCACAAAGACTTCACCGGCAACAGCTTAAAAAAGCAGACCACATTCGGATTGCGGGCACAATCACCATAATTTAAATAAAGGTTGCGAATTTAATATGAACACCAATCCCACTATATATGAATTTAACCGTATAAACAAAGCCTTTCAAAAGGTAACAAAGGTAATTCCTATCGCAGACCGAGTGTCGTTTCCGAGTCTGTGACTCTATCCACGGAGCAACCCTGCCGCAAACTACTCACAATTTTAAGTTATATACTGTGTTTTTGTAAGCACACTACGCACAGAAACGTATCCGTCTAAAAAGCCCATGTTTACAATTCTCTCAACGGTAACATCTTGCACAATATTATTTTTCAGTTTTCTGGAGACTTTCTAACGCTGAAACTGTAGACACTACATTGGATTCTTGCTTACGTAAATTAATAAAAAGGCTTCAATAGCACTCGATTCTAAGACGCTCTATCTTGCATTGAACGCATATACCCCATGTTAGTTGCCGTTTATCGGAACGTGGTCTAAGTATATTATGCCTTTGCGGAATATTTCTATGTCTTGATTTATGAAGCCATATGCAGCTAAGTTCGATTTTTGTATTTCTTTTCTGGACTTGCCAAACTTATGAGTCAATACAACAATATTCTTACATCACTACAGCGCTAAAATAAGTGTTAGGCTAGTGAAGCAGTAAAAATTAAATAGACAGCTCAACAACTGAAAACAAATTTTGACAGGTCCCATAAGTTATTTTCAGCAAGAAATTAAAGAATTTCACTGAGTATCGTATAAGGATTCACGCTTTTGCCGATCGACCGTGTAAACTCGTGACATGAAAGTAAAGAACGAAATCGAGACTGAAAACATGAAGCTTCGCAAAAGACCTACGCAAAACCATTTACCGCAGTCCTTTTTCAATAATAAACTAATAGAAAACACCACAAAAGTGAAAAAACGCTGTTGCAAAGTCAGCTAAGCATTCAACTGCTCCTGCACATAACCGGGGAACCATCGAGGAATTAAACTGCTATTTAAAAACTCATGCAACTAAATTGAGCGCAAGTGAGTGGCTTTCTTAGCCAACTTCGCCGTCACCTAAGTTTGTAATGCCTTCTTCGAATTTAACATACTTTTCTACGCGCTACAACCGATAAAGACGTTCTTACAATGAGACATTTCATTACATCGCTGCTAAAAATAATAATCAAACAACTCCATGTGTAAACATGGCGTATCAATAATCTTAGCTAAGCCTTTTCCAATGGGCACATCATTTCATTTATTCTAAGCACTAATTATAATAATACATTTTTCGGAAATAAAACATGGCCCTTTTCAAGTTAAAGGTCAGCATAGAAATGCCATTAATTTAAGCAAATATTTTCGGCTATAATCCAGACAATGCCATTTATCTGCCGATAGTCCTTTTCCTACTCAAAATGCAGAAGCATTCGGAATAAAACTGAATGAACAATACGACCTAATTTTAATGTCAATAAAATTTTATTGATATAATAATGATCATCCAAAGGTACTTCAGCGAAAAACTAAACATGGCAATAACAAGTTTTATTTTAAAATATAAACTATACCAAAATTTGATTTAATAACGGTATTTCGTGGAATAATCTTTCGGAGATACAACGAGACCTCTGCCCTTACGAGCACCTCGGTAAACAGTCTCAAGAATATCAATGAATTCCTGAGCATCTTCAATTGACCAGTTGATTTTATTGTTATTTCCCGTACCCAAATCAATCATTATATGTTTGTTTCTATAAAAGAACATTACAGTACAGGGATCGTATAACTCATACATTTTGTTAAAGTCTGGAACTTTTGAAATATCAACTAAATACATTACGGCAAAATTTTTTACTTTTTCAGCAACTTTATACATAGTTTCGTCCATAACCATACAGGTAGGATCCCAATCATGTCCAAATCGTATAATTACCACACGGTCCTCTTCGGATAGAATAGCTTGATCGACCTGCCATCCGTTTGTTAGATGAGATAACATATAAGACATGATTTAAAAGAACTCCGAATAACAGAAATTCAAACGAGCAGACGAATTAGCATATGTGTACATAAACAAAACTTAAACATAGCAATAATTGTAAATAAATAAATTTTAACGGCTCAAATTCATACGCCGACTTACGTCAAAATCAAATCTAAATTTCAATACGCTAAACTAATTCCAACGCATAAAATTGCCGTTGACCAATGGCGTGTAACTTTGCATATAGATAAGCACTGTAAACCTAGGCAGGCTGGATCGTCGTCAATGTGTTTGTATACGACACAAAGAGCTAGAGCGTGTGCTCGATGTTTTGGTCATGATATTTGTAGAGTGGTCTTGGTGCAATAGATGAAGTTGCGATATGCATTGAAAGTGGCCTGTATCATGATATGAAGCTGAAAACTACTTAGTGTTGCTACACGAAAGCGTTAGCTACAAGTAGCTGGTCATACCAAAATAGGCAGTGTGATGTCAGATGAGACATACATTATAATGTAAAAATATATACATTAAAATCAAAGGTAACTGTATCAAAAAATATGTACACGAACATTGCCTCAGAGATGGCATAATACCAAAGAACTGTTCAAAAATGCTAGACAATTGTTAGCTAAGAATAGCTGGCTATGCCACGTGAGATAAATGCAAAAAATAACGTAATGTAAAAAATTTTTGATACGTAGAATAACGAAAAGTTAATGTTTAAAAAAATATCAATTACGCGTTATGCAAAGCAGGCTATTGAGATTGTGGGCAGATGGAGCCTGAGACGTGTGTAGAAGGCGGTTCGATAAACGGTTTCAACCTGTCTATGCTTACTGATGTCGGTGTAGCGCCTTGCATAATAATGAAGTATTTGGGTTGTCTGAGCAAAATCGGGTAAGGACCGCGATACTTTGGTTGTAGTGGTGCAACAGCATTGTCGTTGCGAACGAGTACTCTCTTGCAGCTGTGGAGCTGTGGGTGAACGAAGACTGGACGAGGCGTATGTCTCGGCTGCTGTTCGGACATGTTACCGAAATGAAGTCGAAGGCGGGTAGCTTCGTCTTGTGGGTCATCTTGTGCCGGTAGTAGACGTGGGAGCTGACTAGGCAGGCGTAGATCCATGCCATACAAGAGTTGTGACGCAGACGTTTTAATGGATTCACGAGTACGGGAACGCATGGCAAGCAGAACTAAAGGTAGTGCATCGACCCAGTTGCCATTAATGGACGAGGATGCTAAAGCAGCTTTGAGTTCCCTATGCATTCTCTCTACCATACCGTTAGCTTGGGGATGGTAGGCAGTCGTCTGGCGTAAGATGCATCCCATGTACCGCAAGGTGGTTTTGAAACGATCCGATGAGAAGCAAGTGCCTCTGTCAGTGATGACCTCATTGGGAACACCATAATTGGATATCCATGCAGAGATAAAACCGTTAGTTACTTCGTCTGCAGAAATGGTGCCAAGAGGTAATTCTGCTGATAAAATGGCGCACTGCGTCGTGGATGGCGAGGAGTTCTCGACCGAAAGTGTCGTATCTCGTTTCTACTGGTTGGAGAGTACGCGAGTAGAAACTGATAGGCTTCCGAACTCCGTCGATCTCTTGTTCCAAAGTGGCTCCAATAGCGAATTCAGAAGCATCTGTCGTGAGTAGAAATGGTCGTTGAAAATCTGGATGCGTTAGCATTGTGGCATTTGCTAACGAGTTGATGGCGAGTCGAAGTAATTCCTCGTCTTCGGATGACCAAGTAATGATGGAATTCTTGCTAAGTCCTTTTCGATTCCGCAGGTGCCTGCACAAAGGATAAAGTTGTCTTGAAAGGCCCGGAAGGAACTTGCGATAGTAGTTTAGTACTCCCAGAATTTTCTGCAACTCGCTAACAGTCTTCGGTGACTTGATATTCCTGATTGAATTCGCCTTTGACGGCAAAGGTTGAATACCTTGTGGCGTGATACGATGCCCTAAGAAGTCCACGGATGTAGTTGCAATCTGCGTCTTGTCACAGTTGATCTTGAGTCCGTGGTTGGATAAGCGTGAGAGGACATTTCGTAGATGCTTGGCATGAGATTCTAAGTCTGGACTGAATACCATTATGTCATCGAGATATGACATACAATAAGCAGAGTCGTCGCGAAGTATGTTGTCCATGAATCTTTGAAAAGTCTGTGTAGCACACTTAAGTCCAAAAGGCATGTAAAGATATTCGAAAAGGCCAAATGGAGTGATGACTGCAGTCTTTTCAATATCCTCTGGTGCTACCGGGATGTGATGGTAGGCTTGTCTGAGGTCAATCACTGAGAAGAAATTGCTGCCGTTGAGTTTTTCAAGTAAGGTGTTAATATTTGGAATAGGATATGCATCAGATTTTGTCACTGAATTTAGCTTACGGTAATCTCCGCAGGCTCTGTACGATCCGTTTGATTTGGAGACTAAGTGCAGTGGTGACGCCCATGAACTTTTCGATGGTCTGATGATTCCCTCTTCCAAAAGCCTTGAGAATTCCTCTTGGGCAGCTTTCAGTTTAGCAGGGGCCAGTGGTCGCTTCTTGAGTGCAATAGGTTGTCCTTCTGTGACGATATGGTGCATCGTGTTGGAGACTCGTAGCTCTGACTTGTTAAGATCGAAAAGCGACTTGTATTTTCGAAGAGCTGCTGATATCTCTGCTGAATGATGCACTGGGGTTGGCTGAATGACCTGTAACTCCAAACGCTCGGAGGCAAGTGTCCAAAAACTTTGCTCAAGTCCGGTGGAGGGGTCGATGATCTTTTGATTGGCAAGATCAACAATGAGCCGAAATTTCAGAAGGAAATCAAGGCCTATTATATTATGTGAGACCTTGGCAATGATGAAGTTGTGAGAAAATTCACGTCGTAGACCTATGTTGAGTGTGCGATACCGGCAGCCATAAGTTGGTATGGGCTCGCCTGTAGCTGTTGCGAGAAGAACGCCTAGCGACATCTCGGCCATTGAATCACCCTTGAGAACTGAGACTGCTGCACCTGTGTCTACGATGAATTCTTCGCCAGTTCTGAAATCAAGAAGGTGCAGAAGTTCGTTGGGCTGTTTGGCCGGGTCATGCAAACAAGTAGGCTGGTGATTGCGACCGGCATTGTCCGTTTGGCTCTCTATGTGACAAATTCGGCGTGGACGAAAAGAGTCGACAGGAATGTCGGATTGTAATTGGTTTCTTCCCTGTGGCGCCGTTGATGCCGTTGATGCGCAGAAAGTACGGTCTTCTACTTTCTGCGCCAGACGTTTCCCGATCCTGATGCACCACTGTGCCTGTGTTCTGTTGTCCTTCCCGTCAACTGTGGAAATTGACACTCATTCGGAAATTCTTCGGAACGAGAGAGACAGACTTGGCATGAATAAAAAACTTCTGGTGATTATAGCACCAGTTTTTGGGGCATATCTGTTAAAGGATTGCGGGGATCTCGATCGCCGCCTACCGTTATAATTAGTTTTAGGCATGAATTTGGGTCGAGCATTCACTTGATTTAGCTCGGATTTCGTTATGGCCAATCCTTCTAGAACTTTAGCCATGTTCGCTACTGTCCTCTCTAAAGAGGAGAGCCTATCATCTTGCGGGGGTGGACAAAAGGATGACGGATTCACCTTAGGTTCCAAAACCCTATATTCTAACTCACATCTCTCAGATAAGTCATCTATAGAGAGAGTGTTGGGAAGCTGTCTGGCGAATAGTTTTAATGATTGTGGAAGATTGTTAATAAAAACAACCTTAGCCTCATGGTCAGAAATATTGGTTTTATACCAACGTTTCCGTAATTCCCTTAAAATCTCGATGGGGCCAAGGTTTGGCATGTCTAACTGTGCGTATTTATTTATTATTTGCTCGGTTTCTGTGGGCCCCAGCAAGGATTCTACTTCATTTTGTAGGCCCAAAATGGGATTAGGTAGCTTCCTAATGGCCTCAAGCTTAGGATAAATCCGTCGCTGCAATTCAGAAGGTAGTTTAGCAAAAACCTTTGACAGTTTTTGATGACTGTCATAATCTGGAAACGGGGAGAAAGCGGAGTCTACGCGCATAAAGAATAGTTCACTATCTCCATCCCAAACAGGAACATCAATATCTAAAATTGGACCTGACATTCTAACAATCTTACGGGATCTTAAAAGCATAAATTTATAAGCAAGATGAAAATGTATAAATATACTTTAAACGAAACGCTTACCCACTAACAGCTTCCACAGTTGAAAGAGAATCTTCCGCAGTTGAATCTGCCGAGAGATGAGCGCAGAACACAGATGAATTAGTTCCTTCACAAAACACGTCACAGTTTTGTACGTAGATACTAACAGCTTCCAAAATTGTAATCTTCCGCAATTAAATCTGTCGAGTACGTACGGTGCGGTTTTGTACGTAGGAAAATTGAATAGAGAATATACCCAACAAAATTCCCAGAAGACGACGAATTCAGAGAGAACATATATACCTAACGAAATTTCCAGAAGACCATGATTTTAGAGAGAACATATATACCCAACAAAATTCCCAGAAGACCACGATCAGAGTATAAAAAAACGTATACGCAAATGTTAATCTATTTTAATTCATACAAAAAACAGTGTAGTACTCAGTATCCTGGCGCGGTCGCCAATTTTGTAAACGCCCCAGCATCAAGTAAGTGCCACACGACGTTACAAACTCGGTTAGAATGCCATAAAATAAAGAGTTATGTACTGTTAAGGGGCACTTAACAAGGCCGGTCTTGGGTTCTCTTTAAATGCCGAAAAGGTCCGTAAGTGTGAAGACGTCCAGAAGTACTCCCGGACTCTTGTGACCAGCTCGGGTTGACTTGGTTTGTGGTTCCTTCTGTTGTGGCGTTGTAATCTCGTTGACTAACTTCGTTCAAGTTCTGCAGTAATTGGCTCGTCTCTCTAGTTATACAGCAGCAAGATTGGCGTTACTGATGTTGCCAATGTTGGTGGAGCCAATCCAAAAATCAGTGTGGATGATGACAGCACACAGCACGCACACGTAGCGCACAGAAGAAGGTAAACGCGACAACTGAACTGCATGGTAAATTTACCGTGCTTAAATAGCCATGTCATAGAAATATATGGCTACTTGCACACTATTGGTTAGCGGCAAGTTTCGCTTTTTTCTCATTGGTGCAGCGTAAATCGAATTGAATTTAATTTACGCAATATGTCGGCAAATTATTTGTGTCGTTACACTTTCCTAACTGAATTAAAGAAATTTATTGCAGAAACTAGTGTAACGACACAAATCAATCGCCGACATATTGCGTAAATTAAATTCAAATTTATTTACGTTGCACCAATGAGAAAAAGCAAATTGCCGTTTAACCACGTTTAACCACGTTTAACCAATAGTATGCAAGTACACATATTGCATGCTATTTAAGCACGGTAATTTACCATGCAAGTCAGTTGGTCGTACCTGCGTTCTGCCTCGTGTTACACATGTGCGTGCTGTCGGCTGTCAATACCTACGCTGGATATTGATTTGTTTCACCAACAATTGGCAACATTCGTGACTCACCGTGTTGCACTTCAGCCAGCAAGACGAGCCAATTAATGCAGAACTTCAACACACATGATAACAACAGCAGGAATCACAACCAGAGTCCACCCAAGGAACAGAACATCAACTTACATATATATAACTTACGCGAACGCCGCCAAGGCCCTCTTAAGGGCCCCCATATCAGTAACTAATCTCTATTCAGAGCACCTTAACCGAGTTTGTAACGTCGTACGGGCATTTACTTGAAGCCGGGGCGTTTACAAAATTGGCGACCGCGCCAGGATACTGATTATTGTTCTGATTTTTTTGGTATAAATAAAATTGACTTCCTTTTTCATCTATTTGGGGTAAAAATCGATTAAGATTTGCGTGATCGTGGTCATCTGTGAATTTTTTTGGGTATATATATATATATATTCGTGGTTTGTGTTGGGGGATATAATAATAGATTGACATTTGTGTTTTCTTTACCCTGATTGTGGATTTCTGGGAAATCTGTTGGGTATATATTCGTGGATTTGTGGGGATAATTATAATACATTGTCATCAAAGGCCAACTGGGCCTCTATTTAACTTTCCTACGTACGAAACGGCACCGTACGTACTCGTCAAACTCAACTGTGGAAGCTGTTTGTGGGTAAGCGTTTCGTTAAAGTTTATTTATACATTTTCATATTGCTTATAAATTTATGCTTTTAAGATCCCGTAAGATTGTTAAAATGTCAGGTC
The DNA here is from genome assembly GCA_029291075.1 of Eudiplozoon nipponicum. Classification (NCBI taxonomy): domain Eukaryota; kingdom Metazoa; phylum Platyhelminthes; class Monogenea; order Mazocraeidea; family Diplozoidae; genus Eudiplozoon; species Eudiplozoon nipponicum. The sequence goes on from JAQBSW010001769.1 coordinate 104,984, forward strand.
CAATTTTAGATATTGATGTTCCTGTTTGGGATGGAGATAGTGAGTTATTTTTTATGCGCGTAGACTCCGCTTTCTCCCCGTTTCCTGATTATGACAGTCATCAAAAACTGTCAAAGGTTTTTGCTAAACTACCTTCTGAATTACAGCGACGGATTTATCCTAAGCTTGAGGCCATTAGGAAGCTACCTAATCCCATTTTGGGCCTACAAAACGAGGTAGAATCCTTGCTTGGACCCACGGAAACTGAGCAGATAATAAACAAATATGCGCAGTTAGATATGCCAAATCTTGGCCCCATAGAAATACTGAGGGAATTACGGAAACGTTGGTATAAAACCAACATTTCTGACCATGAGGCTAAGGTTGTTTTTATTAACAATCTTCCCCAAACATTAAAACTCTTTGCCAGACAGCTCCCCAACACTCTCTCTATAGATGACTTATCTGAGAGATGTGAGTTAGAATATAGGGTTTTGGAACCCAAAGTGAATCCATCATCCTTTTCTTCACCCCGCAAGATGATAGAATCTCCTCCTTAGAGAGAACAGTGGCGAACATGGCCAAAGTTCTAGAAGGATTGGCCATTACCAAATCGGAGATAAATCAAGTGAATGCTCGACCAAAATTCGTTTCCAAGTCAAATTATAATGGTAGGCGGCGATCGAGATCTCCGCAATCATTTAATAAATATGCTCCAAAGAACTGGTGTTATAACCACCAGAAGTTTTTCTATGCTTGCCAAGTTTGTCTTTGTCGTTCCGAAGAATTTCCGAATGAGTGTCAATTTCCACAGCTGACGGAGTGGACAACAGACCGCAGGCACAAGGGTGCATCAGTATCGGGAAACGTCTGGCGCAGGAAGTAGAAGACCGTACTTTCTGCACATCAACGGCATCAACGGCGCTACAGGGAAGAAGCCAACTACAATCCGACATCCCTGTCGACTCTTTTCGTCCACGCCGAATTTTTCACATAGAGAACCAAACAGACAATGCCGGTCGCAATCACCAGCCTACTTGTTTGCATGACCCGGCCAAACAGCCAAACGAACTTCTGCACCTTCTTGATTTCAAAACTGGCGAAGAGTACATCGTAGACACAGGTGCGGCAGTCTCAGTTCTCAAAGGTGATTCAATGGCCGAGATGTCGCTAGGCGTTCTTCTCGCAACAGCTACAGGCGAGCCCATACCAACTTATGGCTGCCAATACCACACACTCAACATAGGTCTACGACGTGAATTTTCCCACAACTTCATCATTGCCAAGGTCTCACATAATATAATAGGCCTTGATTTCCTTCTAAAATTTCGGCTCATTGTTGATCTTGCCAATCAAAAGATCATCGACCCCTCCACCGGACTTGAACAAAGCTTTTGGACACTTGCCTCCGAGCGTTTGGAGTTACAGGTCATTCAGCCAACCCCAGTGCATCATTCAGCAGAGATATCAGCAGCTCTTCGAAAATACAAATCGCTTTTCGATCTTAACAAGTCAGAGCTACGAGTCTCCAACACGATGCATTATATCGTCACAGAAGGACAACCTATTGCACTCAAGAAGCGACCACTGGCTCCTGCTAAGCTGAAAGCTGCCCAAGAAGAATTCTCAAGGCTTTTGGAAGAGGGAATCATCAGACCATCGAAAAGTTCATGGGCGTCACCACTGCACTTAGTCTCAAAATCAAACGGATCGTACAGAGCCTGTAGAGACTACCGTAAGCTAAATTCAGTGACAGAGACTACCGTAAGCTAAATTCAGTGACAAAATCTGATGCATATCCTATTCCAAATATCAACACTTTACTTGAAAAACTCAACGGCAGCAATTTCTTCTCAGTGATTGACCTCAGACAAGCGTACCATCACATACCGGTAGCACCAGAGGATATCGAGAAAACTGCAGTCATCACTCCATTTGGCCTTTTTGAATATCTTTACATGCCTTTTGGACTTAAGTGTGCTACTCAGACATTTCAAAGATTCATAGACAACATACTTCGCGACGACTCTGCTTATTGTATGTCATATCTAGATGACATTATGGTATTCAGTCCAGATCTAGAATCTCATGCGAAACATCTACGAAATGTCCTCTCACGCTTATCCAACCACGGACTCAAGATCAACTGTGACAAGACGCAGATTGCAACTTCATCCGTCGACTTCTTAGGGCATCGTATCACGGCCCAAGGTATTCAACCGTTGCCGTCAAAGACGAATTCAATCAAGAATATCAAGTCACCAAGGACTTTGAGCGATTTGCAGAAAATCCTGGGAGTACTAAACTATTATCGCAAGTTCCTTCCAGGCCTTTCAAAACAACTTTATCCTTTGTGCAGGCACCTGCGGAACCGAAAAGGACTTAGCAAGAATTCCATCATTGCTTGGTCATCCGAAGACGAGGAATTACTTCGACTTGCCATCAACTCGTTAGCAAATGCCACAATGCTAACGCATCCAGATTTCGAAAAGCCATTTCTACTCACGACAGATGCTTCTGAATTCGCTATTGGAGCCACTTTGGAACAAGAGATCGACGGAGTTCGGAAGCCTATCAGTTTCTACTCGCGTACTCTCCAACCAGTAGAAACGAGGTACGACACTTTCGGCCGAGAACTTCTCGCCATCCACGACGCAGTGCGCCATTTTATCAGCATCATTGGCAGTAGCAGATTTGTTGTTTTCACAGATCATGCACCACTAGTTAGCGCACTTCGAAACGCAACTTCATCTATCGCCAAGTACCCTGCCAGAGTGGAAAGACAGCTTTCTCGTCTAAGCGAATGGCAATTTGACGTCTTTCACGTCAAGGGCAAACAGAACTTCATTGCAGATGCCCTGTCCAGGCCAGACGTCTCTCTACAACCACCTTCGCCGTCACCATTCACTGTCAACTCCGTGGCACTCAGTGAACCTGCACTAACGCCAACTCTCCTGCGAACTGAACAACGCGGTGACATTCACATTCAAAGATCAATAGCCCGTCACCCAACCAAGTTCATATGCCGTCTGTGGGAAGGCTTACCAATTGTTTACTTCACGGGTACGCAGCCCAACAAGCCAGTTCTGCCGACCAGCCTTCAGAGAAAGGTTTTCGATTCAATTCACTCAATTTCTCACCCAGGAAGCCAAGCGACTGTCCGACTTCTTACAGATCGTTTCTGGGGTCACAGACTTAGGCAGAATGTTAAACGATGGGTCTCAGAGTGTGCAATTTGTCAGAAAAACAAGATCACACGACACACTCGTTCTAAGTTGCAACATTTTCGGTCTACTTCTCGCCTAGCCATCGTCCACATCGACATAGTTCATCTGACAAAGGTTCAAGGTTTCAGCTACCTTCTAACTATGATCGATAGATTTACACGGTGGCCTGCGGCATTACCTCTTGGCACCATTTCTGCAGACGAAGTAACTAACGGTTTTATCTCTGCATGGATATCCAATTATGGTGTTCCCAATGAGGTCATCACGGACAGAGGCACTTGCTTCTCATCTGATCGTTTCAAAACCACCTTGCGGTACATGGGATGCATCTTACGCCAGACGACTGCCTACCATCCCCAAGCTAATGGCATGGTAGAGAGAATGCATAGGGAACTCAAAGCAGCTTTAGCATCCTCGTCCATTAATGGCAACTGGGTCGATGCACTACCTTTAGTTCTGCTGGCCATGCGTTCCCGTACTCGTGAATCCATTAAAACGTCTGCGTCACAACTCTTGTATGGCATGGATCTACGCCTGCCTAGTCAGCTCCCACGTCTACTACCGGCACAAGATGACCCACAAAACGAAGCTACCCGCCTTCGACTTCATTTCGGTAACATGTCCGAACAGCAGCCGAGACACACGCCTCGTCCAGTCTTCGTTCACCCACAGCTCCACAGCTGCAAGAGAGTACTCGTTCGCAACAATAATGCTGTTGCACCACTACAACCAAAGTATCGCGGTCCTTACCCGATTTTACTCAGACAGCCAAAATACTTCATCATTATGCAAGGCGCTACACCGACATCAGTAAGCATAGACAGGTTGAAACCGTTTATCGAACCACCTGATCCTGAGAGCGTTCAACCTTCTACACACGTCTCAGGCTCCGTCTGCCCACAATCTCAATGACCTGCTTTGTATAACGCGTAATTAATTTTTTTTAAACATTAACATTAACTATAAAATTTTTTTAACCTTTCGTTATTTTTCGTATTTGTCTCACGTGGCATAACCAGCTGTTCTTAGCTAACAATTGTGTAGCATTTTTGAACAGTTCTTTGGTATTATGCCATCTCTGAGGCAATGTTCGTGTACATATTTTTATGCAGTTACCTTTGATTTTAATGTATATATTTTTACATTATAATGTATTTCTCACACATGACATTACACTGCCTATTTTGGTATGACCAGCTACTTAGAGCTAACGCTTTCGTGTAGCAACACTAAGTAGTGATCAGCTTCATATCATGGTACAGGCCACTTTCAATGCATATCTCAACTTTATCTATTTCACAAAGACCACTCTACAAATGTCATGACCACAACGTCGAGCACTCTAGCTCCTTTGGTCGTATACAAACACATTGACAACGATCCAACCTGCTTAGGTTTTATCTTAAACCTGGCAAATTCAGAGGCGATTTACCTCGAAATCTTCACGCTGCGGCTCCAAAAACTTACACTGCTCTATTTTGCCTCACGTGCTATGACCGTCCACTAGAGCTAACAATTTGTGTAGCAATTCCTAGTGGTTACCTGGCATCATATCATTGTTGAAGCAACCAACAGCCCAGCACTTATGGTTCATCATATTTTTGCTTAACTTGGTTCGAACTCTGTCATGCATTTCTTATCTAGCCTCGCAGAGAGGAATATTTTTTTTCTTTTTTTCAGAGAGGAAAGTGTTGTAACGACACAAATCAATCGCCGACATATTGCGTAAATTAAATTCAAATTTATTTACGTTGCACCAATGAGAAAAAAGCAAATTGCCGTTTAACCACGTTTAACCACGTTTAACCAATAGTATGCAAGTACACATATTGCATGCTATTTAAGCACGGTAATTTACCATGCAAGTCAGTTGGTCGTATCTACGTTCTGCCTCGTGTTACACGTGTGCGCTCTGTCGGCTGTCAATACCTACGCTGGATGATTGATTTGTTTCACCAACAATTGGCAACATCCGTGACTCACCGTGTTGCACTTCAGCCAGCAAGACGAGCCAATTAATGCAGAACTTCAACACACATGATAACAACAGCAGGAACCACAACCAGAGTCCACCCAAGGAACAGAACATCAACTTACATATATATAACTTACGCGAACGCCGCCAAGGCCCTCTTAAGGGCCCCCATATCAGTAACTAATCTCTATTCAGAGCACCTTAACCGAGTTTGTAACGTCGTACGGCATTTACTTGAAGCCGGGGCGTTTACACTAGGAACGTCAGCTTACATTATTAGATTGGAAAAATACCTGCGTCAAAATAGTACTTGTCTTTAATTCATGGGTGTTTTTTATTTTAACTTTCAGATTTCACATTATTGAAATTTTACTTGTTATTTGACAGTCAAAAATATATATTTCGGTTTAAAATTTTATACTTAAGATTCTATGAGCAAGTAATAGTTTGTATAATAAGGTTAAAGTTATTTCGCACTTATATTATAATTACATGTAAATGAAGAGCTTCATGTAATATAAATAGTCGTGAAACTCGGAGTTGCCACATACATAAACATATGAATGCACGGACAACTTAGGTCAATTGTACTTGGAGTGGTCCATTGTGTATGACATTCAAGACATGTCAGCTGAGCTCCTCTTACTAACTTATTCACTATTCTATATATTTGAAAGTGGCATCCATGTAAATACAAGAATTATTAATTGGTAAATCGAGATCATATTTGATGGAATCGTGGGCTGATCCGCAAACGAACTAGAATGCGACTAAATAGCTGCCAAGACAAAACCAAATTATAGACCTAAATTCCATCGCTTAAGGATTCCTGCATCATTTGAAAAAACATAAATTCCAATAGAAAATCAGGAACTAGATCTAAATTATCTCTCGCATCCGGAAACTGCACGACAGGTAAAAACACGAAAACTGGAAATAAGCAAGACCTATCAATAAATTATCTTGGATAGAATTAAATAAAGGATATACCAGAAATATTTAGAATATTTATTTCAGGGTTCCACCTAATAATACTTTTATTAACAACCAGCGGAAAGTTGAACCATTAATATATATATATATATATATATATATATACATATATATATATATATATATATATATATATATATATATATATATATATTACTAATTAGGAAAAACGAACACATTAATAAAAAAGTGGTTAATGACCATTTATTTTGGGAATACTAAACTCCAAATTTCAAGCTTTCATTTTTATACATCCTGGGTTTTTATTTGATTATGTGGGTGGCAACTAGTCTGAACCGGGTTTACTTCTATTTCATATTTTGTCTGATTAGTAAATGTGTACGCATAAGTGTCTGCGTGTGTTTTTTTTGTGTTTTTTCGTATTATTGCGAAGTGATTTCGTTTGGCCTTGTTTCTCAATTTTGTTCTGTCCACATGGTATCTAAAAAAGGTATGCGGATTTTAATGTTGAATGATCATATTTTTTTCAAATTTTGGTCACCATTCAGATTAAGTCTAGTATTGCTTTCCATATATATGGAATGCGGTTTGATTCTCGCTAGTCAGTTAGCCGTCGTAATCTGATGAAGATAAAGGAAGATCGAAACACGTCAGTGCGTTGCGAATGGCGCTAGTTTTGTTATGTTATTCGACGACTGGCTAAATATTTTGGAATTGGTGTTTACTTCAAGCTCGCAAACATGATTTAAAGAATCAGATTAAATGTTTGTTGAGTCTGGTCGATGGAGTGTTTGGCCTTGCAGTGTTTGCTCCGACGGGTTTTCACTTTTTGATAACTTCTATAAGATTTGATCTAATATCGGAATCAGCAATCGAATATTAGACGTGTTTTTCCATCTTTTTCAGAATTTGATTTATTTGTTATACTATATTTGTTAAATCATCTTTCTGTTTGTTGTGTGGTATGAATTTCGTTTAATCATTTATGATCTCGATCAAAATCCTCTATAAGCGTCGACTTCATGTATAACAAATCTTGAACCTTTATGGGTTGTGGCAAGTAATTTAGATTAGTACAATTGTAGTTTTCTTAGTTCGTCTATGTGCTCCTTTGTGCTGATCTGGCTGCCTTTGAAATCCTTTCTTTGTTGTTCTTGTACGTTAACTATCTCAGATTTCAGTCGTTGTACATTGAATGCCTGTGTGGCGGTGCTTCTTATTAAGTCATTTTTTAAATTTTCCGTTCCAGCCTGGATATCAAAAATGTCTTATTCGCTTAGGTTTCTCCTAATTATTCAGAATTTTGGTCCTAAGGAGCGTAACTCTTTCTGATATTTTGACAAAATCAATTTTAAATCCATTGGAACAAATGCATCAGGATTTGTGGGAAGCTTTGCTTGTGTCCAGGTCCCTTGTGAGGTCCTGAGTTTCTTTGTCAGCTGTTATTTTCATCCACGTATCTATCTTCGTTTTGAAAGCATTGTGTTCCCTGTTGTTCAATCTGGCAAGTCGGAAAACTAGTGATTTTGTGATTCTGTTAGAGGGTGGTTCAGAGGTTAGAGCAGCAGATTCGGAAGCAGACATGCCCAGGTACGAGCACTGTTCGCGGCAAATTCTAGACAGTATGTGATGCATTTCCAATAAGGACGAAACCGGTCTACTGGATGAATTTCCTTTTACACACTATACAATACATAGTTTATTCTGACCTATGTATGTACGCGGTGGACCAGGTTTATATATCAAGATCAAAAACTTGATTAAAAAGTAATTTTTGTCACTGCCCACGCAACCAATGTTCGTTAAATAAACTTTTAATTCTTGAAAGTCATGGAAAATCCTCCGATGCGGTGCATTATGGGGTGAATATTGGGGGAAAATCATCCTACCGAATACAATTGTTTTGCTTGACGTCTAATCCTTATATACTAACATTCCACTGGATAAGACAACAACTATCTTGTGTGAACTGATTAAAAATTAATTTCAAGATTTGCCTATAGACATCAAAGGTTTGAACGACCTCATATTAACATGTATAAAAAACGTGCAATTTGCATTTGAGTAGAAATACCACCGCCAGATCAATGTTGTAGCCATAGGAAGCTGCATTGCACCCCTTCTGGCGGATGTGCGCATGCATCACTTTAAACAAACGCGCCTAATATGTATAATTGACCAGTGCGCACTCTACAAACGATATGTAGATGATATATTATTGTTTATCCAAGATAGAGCAGACCCATCCGAAATCTTCAAACAAGCCAATGGAGCTGATTCAATCACCAAAATCACTCTAAAGGTAGAGAAGGATAATAGTTTTCCCTTCATTGACACCCAACTCCCTCGAGAAAACATGGTGATTTGGCACTGGCCATATATAGGACATCCTCTTTCATCGGGCAATACATTCACTACAACAGCATTGTACCAAGGTATTTGGTTAACAATCTAGCAAACAGAATCATGAAGATATGCTCTAAACACAAGGTTGAGGAAGAACTGGGCTACCTAGAAGTAAATTTTCCACTGAAAATCTACCTAATGAGTTTCTATAAACAGGTCAGATTCTCACTAGAAAGGGTACCGTTAAGCAGATTTTCCTGAACTTACCATTTAGATGCGACGTATTAAACTAAATAATTGCACGGCGTCTAAATAGAAAAACTAAGAATAATTTTCCCATTGTAAAAGTTAATATCACATTTATCATAAATCATGAGGTTCGATGCTAACGACTAATTGCCAATTCTCTCCAAATGAATCTTAATCTAAAAATTATCATGTATGTACGATAGCTTATATAAGGGACATACGAAGAAGGAATTGATCAACAGAACCCAGTAACATTTATCGCAGAAATTGATTAGAAAGGCTTGGCACCGTAAGAAAAATCAGCCATTTCCGATTTCATATTGGAAATTGGGCACCCAGTCAATTTGAAAGATTTCTGCATAACGAAAAATCAGATAAATTATTATATATTTATGAAGCACTTTATATAAAAAACGAACACCTGGCCTAGTTATTCAAAAGTTTCATCAACATGATATTCTAACCAACTGGCCACGATTCACAAACCAAACAAAAATTTAATAGCATCTAGGCAAGATCCAACACCCCACGACCAGATTCAATAAATTTTCGATCGGATTGATAACAAACGGAAGGGAATAAACTGCACATAAGGATACAGAAATTTTGAAACAATTTGAATATTCAACACTGCAATCCGCACCTGCGCTGTTACCAAGTGGACAAAACAAAATTGAGGAACAAAGGGAAACGAAAGACCACACTCGAGAAAATAGCATTCGTACGTGTAACAGCCAACAATGCGAAAAGTTGGTTAGCTCTCAATCCATTAATGGAAGAATGACCAGAACCCAGGCATCACTTTTCAATACAACGGGAAAGACCTTTACATACAAACAGGCGTATACATACACATGCGACAGCACACTTTCTAATCATCCAAAACAAAAAATAGAAGTAAAACTGCGTCACACTAGTTGCCACCAACATAATCAAATGAAAATCCAGGATTTATTTAGATGAAAGATTGTAGAGTATAGTTTAGTATGCTCGAAATAAATTGTCATTATCCATTTCTTCCTCATAATAAATATACTGTGTAATATTCGAAGGCAATGGAAATAATAAAGAAAATATATATATTCGAAACTATTAATCTCTGCTGTGAAAACACATTTCATTTTCCAGTATTACGTCTCGAGATGCTACATGCATCTTATTGGTACTTGTAACACCTTGGAAAGAAGCTGTGAAACGCTACAAAGCAGGATGCCGGGAAAGGAGAAATTGTGGGCCTTGATAACTTTTTTTAGTACAAAGAGCTGCAGAAGACGTAAGTCAAGAAAGTACCATCATAAAGGCGGTTGGCTTGAAATTTTGACAACATTGATGCGTGCCTGGCTGTTTCTTCTCGTGTCAGAAGTGGTTGATGTAAACCTTGCCATGTAATCATTTTTATGCAGATCGTCGACAAAAAAATTATTCGGAAATGGAGGATCTGTTAATTGCCACATTTGGGGCAAAATGATTTTTGTTGAAAATATGTGCGGCAGCAATAAGAAAATGACTAAGTAAATGTTCTCTTTATTAAATAATTGAATAAGTAAAAGCAGGAGGAATTACGAGTCAGAAAATTGACGGTACGGAGCAAATATTTTTACGTTTATATAGGCGATGTTTTACATGTACACAGGATTGATTTTTAATCGTTTTAGAATTCGTGCTGCCCAATTAGCAGTGTAACTTAATTTTGTATTTTAATTGGCTTACATTAAATTCTTGCAATTTTTCTTCTTTTTGGAGGCTGGCAAATAAGGTTTATGAGGTTGCGTACTCAAGAAGTTGACTTTTGATAAACTCTCCCAGAAGCATAATTGTTGCTGAATGGAAAGTTACTGATTTCTGAATAAGAATTTCAAATGATTTTTCTGTTTAAAAAATATGGCATCAAGTTTGGTTTGCCAAAAATATACTGATTGCCGATGTAAACAAAGGTGTTTGTAGCAAATATAACTGGATTTAAATGCGCGTATTAATTAAAGTTTTGTTGACACATCATGTGGAATCTGTCGCTCTATTCCTGTAGGAAAATGTGCGATCTTTGCCTAATTTTAGAAGTATGCTCAATAATATAAATGGTCTGTGTAAACAAATGAACTGCTACTGGTAATAATGCTAATTAAATGTCACACTTCGTTAGTGAAAGCGAGAGTATGACAACGAAATTTATCATGATTATTTTTTACTGTTTGAATCAAACGCAAGTAAAACTTAATTAACTGCCGAAATTCAGTGACAACTCTTTCCGCTGTAAAACCAATTGAAATTTTCGAGGTGGCATTCTATGAATAGAAAATGTAGCTCAAAACCCTGGCGTGTTAGCACAGTGGCATTTGCTAATGAGTTGACAGCATGAGAAAACTGTTCTACCACATTTGATGATTAAGAAATTGCGAGCTTCTTTTGTAATCATTCCCAATTACTTATTTGCGTGCATAACGGAAATAATTGTTTGGCAAAGTCAGGAGGAAATTGCAATGGCAGTTGAGAACTTCAAATATCTCATGTACATTATTCAGTCATTGGAAAAGTAAAGTTATTAATAGAATTGGCCTCGGAATATGAAGGATGAATGCGTTTGTGTAAAATAGGTTTTATTGCAAAATCAACTGTATTCGTTGTGATTTTTATCCTATCACATTTAATTTTGAGTCTGTGATCTTTTTAGTTGTAGAGTACATTACATTGTTGTTTTGCATTCAATCAAGTCTGGACTGAACATCTATATATGATATAAGATAGTTAATAATATTGCGGAGTTCTATATCTATTGATCTCTAAATTGTCCGAGATGTATACATAAGACCAAGAGGCATATAGAGATACCAAAATAATTTTTTTGTGACTACAGGAAGATAATGATAGGTTTGTCACTTGACTTTTGTGTGGCTGGAAATGATGATGATAATATAAAAAGTAGTTGCAAATAATAATGTCTTCTTGTAATGTATTAATATTGGTAATAAGATATGCATTTGTCTTTGTGAAAATGTTAATCTTACGATATTCACTATGAGTATTGTAGGTTCCATTAATTTTAGTAACGAAATTCATCTTGGATTCCCAAGATACTTTTGATGGTCATATGACGCCATCTTTAAGTAATCATGTGTGCCTCTCTAGAAAGTCTTAATTTTTGTTTGAAGTGAATGGTCTGTTTTTAAGCGCAATATGTGGACCGGTATAATTGATATAGTGCATCGTGTTTGTAACCTGTAGATCTGATTGGCTTAAGCCAATTAAGACTTAGTTTTTTCTAAAAAAATTGTATAGCTCAGTTAAGTAAGCACAGAAGATATCTGTATGCCCTGTTGCTCAAAAGGTTTTCAAGCTCAAATCTTTGAAATTCTAATTTCCCAGATTAAAATAAGCCAATGCATTATGAGAAAATCGAACAATAAAATGTTGTGCGAGACATTAGCTACGATGACGTTAGAAAATTCACGTCTTAAAACTATATTTAAAATGCGGCGCTGACAACCGAATGTGAGATTAGGCTCCCTCCTTATTTATTCAATCAACAATCCTAAAGTTATCTCGGCATTTATGCCGCCCTTATGAACAGAAACAACACTACCTGTTCCTATGATAAATTCATTTCTAGGTTTGAAATCTAGAAGATACTCTAATTCATTGGTTGCTTAGCTGATCAAATTATGCAAATATTTCTAATATATTGTTTGGCATTAACGTCTACAATAATGTCTTCAATGGTAATTATAATTGGATCAAAGAAATTCACACTAAGCTTGGCTAAAGTTGTCTGATAGCTGATTGTATCATTTACGTATGAATTTGACGCACCGTTTCCTTATTATATTTTACTATTAATTATCCAAGGAAACTGGTACTTAATTGGATAAATGCGATTCATTTTGGTTACACTAAAATAGCGTTCGTGATTAAAACACCAATTCCTCGAGGCAATGTCGTTAAAAAATCAAGTAGATCTTGATTGCTGCCTATATTTTTACGACAAATTTGGACGGAAATTTTGAGCCTTAATTGGCTTAAATCTGCTGCGTCGTTCATTACTGGGACGAACGTACACATAACCTTATGGGCATTACAAGCATAACTAATCTCTTATACTACAGAAAATGCAAGAGAGAACTTCAATATGCAAAATATGAAATTAAGGCATATATGCCCTGCAAGATGCAGTTAATGATAATGGAGATATTACCAGGAGTTTTGTCCCAAATTGGACAAAAATTAATTTAAAAAGTTAAGGCTGAGGCTGTTCATGCTGGTTCTGTTCGTTCACTTGGCATTGAACCGGTCGCTATGGACTGAAATTTTTGAATTCAATCGGTCAGCGCAGATTAAACGTTTAAGGCATAAATGATTTTGGTAGTATGGGTAACAAAATAAACACTACTATAGAGATATTGCACAGAGGCAGAAAGGAGTAATCGTTTGTTAGCGTTAAATAGTCTGTGGATTCAAGCGTTAAGTACATAATGTTTTTAACGAAAGATGTCAAAAAATTACACTGATAATGAAACGCTGATGTTGGAAAATTGTTTTTTGAGAATACCTTGACAGGCATATTATTATTATTTTATTACCTATTTATACTTTGACGAGAGGAGTTAGAATACTCAAATACCGGTGACGAGGATTTCAAAGAAATGACGTGGAATAATTAATCCTTTGTAAACATCTGTGGCGTAAATTTAGAGTAAAACTTAGCGTAAGAAATGTAATATCCTGTATTGTAGCCAGCTATCAAATTTCAAACTATATGGTCGTTAAAATTGAGTCATATGAATAGACAAATACTTTGGTGCAACTTTTTGACATTTTTAACGTCGTAAACTCGTCCTAAATTAGGAGTTAGAATAGTGCCTTAGGCGAAAAACGAATACGAATGACGAACATGCTAAAATCTCTACGACATAAAGATGAATGGAAATAACATTTAAAATAGTGATGAAGAAAGAAGTCCTCCAATTTTTAAAAATTGTATTCCGATGCAGTTTCTGACGAATTTAAGATATGTAAATAATGAAGTTATCCACTAAAATTACTACATTGGAATTTTTACATAAAGAGGTTTCTAACTGTTGAAGATAGATGTTGAACATTGAGCAACATTGACAGAATTTTAAGCAGATATAAAAAACTGAATGTGGTAAAAATATAAATCAAAGAGATCTTGAACATTTTGGCACGTTAAAACACTCCTCATCTACCAAACAAAATCAATTTATTCTAGTTAATTTGAACAAAGTTTCTAAGCAGGCTTAGGTATGAAATTTAATTAAAATTATTAATGACTCCGTGGACGCCGATAAAGTAAAATGTTATAGGGTCGAAAAGAACTACGATTAATTTTAATCAAGGTTGCGATCTTGATATAAACACCTCATTTATTATGTACATACATTTGTCAGTATTTACTAAGTATTGTGTATTATAGAAAAGCCAATTCATCCAGTAACAGGGTTTGTCCTTATTGGGCACTAATTATGTACTGTTCAGAATTTGCCGCAGACGGAGATCGAACCTGGGCACATTTGATTCGGGATCTGATGCTGTAAACAATAATTCAACCTGCCACACACTCCACACAATTTTCAGTAATATAATAACCAATTCTTTAAATCAAGTTTTCGAGATGGAGTAAACACCAATCCCATTGTATTTAACCAGTCATCGAACAACATAACAAAACTACCGCCAGTCGCAACACACTGACGCGTTTGTTTAATTGTACTGTCTATATATATATATATATATATATATATATATAAATATGTGTGTGTGTGTATGTGTGTGTGTTTGTGGCGAAAGCTACAAACAGCTAATGTTCATGACTGCATAGAAATTGTGCAGCCGACAATTCCAGTCACGTACAATATTTGCAAGACTACTAGGGGTGAGAGCCACTTATCTAATTTTGCTTTCCATATATATGCAATGCAGTTTGATTCTCGCTAGTTAGTTTGCCGTCGTACTCTGATGATGACCATATTAGGTCAAAACGCGTCAGTGTGTTGCGACTAGCGATTGTTTTGTTATGCTGTTCAACGACTAGTTAAAAACAATGTGATTGGTATAAACTTCAAGCTCGCAAACTTGATTTAAAGAATTGTTACCGAAACCCGCAAAATCAATTATAGTTTTATTATATTGCTACATATATATGTGTCTGGCAAAAGCTGCAATCAGTTAATGATCGTGACGGCATAGTAATTGTACAGCCGAAATTCCCAGTCCAGTACAATGTATGCAAGACTACTAGAGGTCAGAGCTGCATATCTAATTCTAATTTATACACACACACACACACACACACATATATATATATATATATATATATATATATATATATGTATATATATATATTCAATGCGATTTAATCTTCGCTAGGCAGTGCGCCTTCGTAATCTGTGGAAGGGCATCAGGGCGTTAGATTAGCGTTAGTTTTGCTATGTTGTTCAACGCACTGACGCGATTCCACCTACCATATTCATCACCAGAGTACAACGACATGCTGACAAGTGAGTAACAAAGCGCATTGCATACATATGGAAAGCAAAATTAGATATGCGGCTCTCACCACTAGTAGTATTGCATACATTGTGCCTGACTGGAAATATCGACTGCAAATACGACCATTAGCCGTTTGTAGATTTCGCCACAAACATATATATATATAAATAGACAATACAATTAAACAATAATTGATTGCGCGGGTGATGGTAACAATTTTTAAAATCACGTTTGCGAGATTGAAGTAAACACCAATCCGGTTGTATTTAACAAATCTTCAAACAACATAACAAAACTACCGCTAGTCGCAAAACACTGACACGTTTCAGCCTTCCATGATCATCATCAGAGTACGACTAGCGAGGACAAACCACATTGCATATATATGAAAATCAATGATCTAATTTTGCTTGGTGACCATAGTAGATCGAAATGCGTCAGTGCGTTGCGACTGGCGGTTTTTTGTTATGTTGTTCGACGACTGGTTAAATACAATTGGATTGGTGTTTACTTCAAGCTCGCAAACTTGATTTAAATAATTGATACCATCACCCGAAAAATCAAAAATAGTTTAATTGTATTACTACATATATATGTGTCTGGCAAAAGCTGCAATCAGTTAATGTTCGTAACTGTATAGTAATTGTACAGCCGATATTCCTAGTCAAGTACAATATATGCGAGACTAGTGGAGATCAGAGCTGCATATCTAATTCTGATTTCCATATATATGCAATGCGATTTGATACTCGCTAGTCAGTTCGCCTTCGTACTCTGATGATGACCATGGAAAGTCGGAACGCGTCAGTGCGTGAGATTGGAGATATTTTTACTATGTTTCTCAACATCTGATTAAATAAAATGGGATTAGTGTTAACTTGGAGCTCGCAATCTTGATTTAAGGAACTGTGACCACCACACGCGTAATCAATTATTATTTAATTTCATTGCCTATATATATATGTCTGTGGCATAGGCTGAAAAGATTTAATTTTTTTGACTGCACAGAAATTGTGTTGTCGACATTTCCAGTCAATTACACTGTATGCGAGACTACTATAGGTCAGAGCTGCATATATAATTTTTATTTCCATATATATATAATGCGGTTTTATTTTCGCTAATAATTTAGCCGTCGTAGTCTGATGGTAAACATGGAAGGTCGAAACGCGTCAGTGCGTGCGATTGGCGGTAGTTTTGCTATATTGTTCAACGAATTGTTAAATATGATGGAAATTAGTGTTTACTTCAGGCTTGCAAACCTGATTTAAAGAATTGATCCCACCACTCGCGCAATCTATTATTGTTTAATTTTATTGCCTATATGTGTGTGTGGCGAAAGCTCCAAAAAGTAAATGTTCCTGACTGCATAGATATTGTGCAATCGACATTTCCAGTCAAGTACAATGTATGCGAGACTACTAGATGTAAGAGCTGCTTATGTAATTTTGATTTCGCTATATATGCAATGTGGTTTGATCCTCGCTAATCATTTCGCCGTCTTACTCCGATGATGAGCATGGAAGATCGAAACGCTTAAAGCGTGCAATTGGCGGTAATTTTGCTATGTTGTTCAACGACTAGTTAAATACAGTGAGAATTGTGTTTACTTAAAGCTTGCAAACTTTGATATCGCAATAGCATTACTTAAGAAAACCGATTTTATTGCCGATTTCTTTGAATATATCATAAAAGGGAGAGTGCATCTTTGCCCTTAAGAGATATTTTGATTTAAGTTTGTAGTTAAATTATTTAGGAAGAGCGCTGTTCACAAATCCGTGTTTATTGTTCAGGAGAGCGAAACTAGTTCTTGAATTGCAGAAATGTGCTATTTCGTTGAAGAGAATTTATTCCATAACTTTAGTGAACGCCAGGATGATTGAGATGGGACACCGGTATCTAAAAGTAGAGATTTGCGAATTGCCGCTATTCAAAATAGCCTCCATCGTTGACTTTGATCATTTTAAGGGTAAATTGTTAGTTCATAAGCAATTTTATGATAAGCTTCAGCAAGCAGAGAGAAAACGTTCCAATCAAAAAGAGCAATCATGCCAACGCAGATTTCATACTTGTTAAATTGATACATGGGTTTAATATTTTTAATAGCTTGGACAACTGTCGCCGATGTTACGTAAATTTCGTGAGGCAATTGGAATAAAGGTCACTGAATTTAACTGTAGAATTAGAGGATGAAGAAAAGCCTTATGAAAATAAACTTAAGTAGTCCACTTAAAGTTGTTATCGGTAGATTCAGTAAAGTTAATATGTTAATCCTTTGCAAATTTCCAACGAGAATAAGTGGCCGCTCTAATGCGTCTT